>LBNU01010406.1:3561-30411 GCA_014162995.1 Artemisia annua
TTCTTTTTAAAGAAATAAAAACTATGTTTTGTTTAAAAAGAAATGTGAAGTCTAGTTTATACAAGACGTAAAACTAAAGTGATGAATTACTTATAAGCTAAAGTTTGTACTTTGTCATTAACAAAACTTAGCAAAGATCGTAAAATATAAATAACGTTTTTAGGCGATATTTGTATTAACAATATCCCCCTTTTCGTTGATGACAAAATGTAAACTTTATTTATAAGTAAGTCACTACGTTTAGTGTTAAGTCTTATAAAGTTTAAAACTTGTTTTACGAAAATAATCAAAAGAGGTGGAAAAAGTTAGAAATTAAAACAAGTTAAACTTCTCCCCCTTTTTGTCGAAACAAAAAGAAGAGTAGCGTTGCGGAACATATGCACGTGCTCCCCCTTGGACAATACTCACCTAAATGGAGTGCCAAGTTTAGGAGCCATGGATTTTGAACCTACAAAGAAAAAGGTTAGTTGTCATTCGCATGCTCCCCCTTGAACATCACTCCCCTAACTCGGAGTAACAAGGAGGACGTCATGGATTTGGAACCTACAAAGAAAGTTAGTGTCGAAAATACAAGATATACATGTAACCAAAACAAGGTAAAGTGCAATCACAATACTTTAATGGTCAACCAACAAAGTATATCTCATAGTAGAATGAATTTCATTTCACGTAAAATTTGACTTTCGAAAGTCAAAGACATGAAATGAAAAAAAAAAAATAAACATTCTATTTCTAAACGACACAAGAAAAAATAAACAAAGAAGATAAAATCCTACATCTTTCAAAAGGAGACCATCACATTCCTTAATGAGAAACATTTTCCAAAAACAAGGGTAAGGTTTGTTTGGAGGAGGAAAACGTGTGTTGGAGGATGTAGCATGTTTTATTTTGGTGGAGGAGAAATTCTCTTGGTTTGTTGGTTTGTGGTTTTGGTGGTTCATTGGATGGAGTCCTATTTGGAGACGCTAGACTTGAGGTGGTTGACACAAGGTTTCTAGACGGTCCAAGATGTGGTTTAAGATAAACCTCATTTCATAGGTTAGCTCCCGGATTTCCGTTCGACATCTTTCGGTAATGTGAGCCGTTCTTTCACAATGACCGCAATTATGTCGAGGTGGTGGAAATGAGAATTCATTTGTTGGTGGTGGAGTACTTGTGCTCGATGGAGCAAGGGTGGATGGTTGAGAGGTGTTTTGGTTTCCTATACTTGTTGAATCAAAGTTTAGGGAAGACTCTTGTGATGGTTGTTGTTGTTGTGTGTAATGACGGAAGCTTGGTTCTCCTTCAAGAGGATCATGAATGAATTTGTAAACGGGATGAAATACAAATGATTGTGGGTATGAATGACCTTGATCTTGTGGAAAGATTGATGGTCTAGCATAGCGATAAGCTAAACCTTCTATCAAGGAGGGGTGATGAGGTCCATCTTCCAAAGACTTATTTGGTTGAAATCTAGGTAGATGAGGTGTTTCATCTTGGGTGAGTGTGTCAAAAAGTGACAATGAAGGAGGGTTTGATGATTTTGGTGAAAGGTTTTCTAAATGGGGTAGTGGTGATGTTGGTGGTGTTTGAAAAAGTTCCCTTGGTGATTGAGGTGATGAAGGTTGAGTTTGTTGAAAAGGTGATGTTGAATAACTTGGTTGTGAGGTGTGTATGTTTGCATTCCCATGTTCGGGAGAAAATGGTAGAGTATCAAGATTTAGCAAATCTTGAAGGGTGGTTATGTTGGTGTTGCAAGGTGTTGGTGTGGTGAGGTTGAAATAATCTTGGATGGGTGCCGATATATCAAATGATGAGTCACTTGATGATGATGAGTTTGATTTGGTGGTTTTGTTTAAGCAACAAGATTTTACACTAATCTTAGTGTGTTTTCTTGATGATTCGGATGAGGTGTTGGATTTAGTCATCTCAACTCTTTGGGTTATGATGGGTTTTGAGATTGAGTGAAGTAATGGTTTTGTTGTGAGTTTTGGTTTGGTCAAAGGTAATCTCATTTATAAGAAAAACATGTCATGAAATGAGTGTTTGGATTTGATGTTTAACCATACAAAAATGGAGGTTTGTAATGATTTGGAAGTTTACCAAGAGCTTGTCAAATCATTGGAAGTCAATCCAATAGAATTGGGTTGAGTGAAAGATCATCATAAGCACTCAATGCTATGAGTTTATGGTGGATGTTTTGGTTTTGAAGTGTTGCAAGGGTTTGAAGGATCCTTTGTGAGGGTTCCTTGGGTTAGTTTGTTTTTGAATTTGAATTTTGGCGGGAAGTGATTTCCAAATGGTTTTAATGGGTGAGAATGGTTTTAATGTGTTTGATGAAGTATTAGGAAGATAGTTTCTCACTAAAGGAAAGGATTGGATGTTTTATGAATTGTGAAATTTTGAAAAACAATGCTAATTTTCTGCAGTGGACTGGCGGAACCTTCGGGTTACACAGGCGGAACCCTTCTGAGGGTTCCGTGTGATCCGTTGGGTCAAATACTGGGTTACCCAGAAAATGCACTGGCGGAACCTTTGTGAGGGTTCCGCCAGTTCCGCCAGGCCTCTAAAACGAGGCAGTCCACCGTTTTGACCCGCAAGACGATTTTCAAATTTTTCGAAAACTCTTGAAATTGAAAATATAATGTATAGCGGGTTAGGAAATACAAAAAATAGACATCAAGACACTCGTCTTATTTGACTTTGACCGGGGGCTAGCGAATATTTCCATATTTAGTAAGAATAACATAAACATGAAAATTCAACAAGAACACATATCATCATTCAACGCAAGTAATGAGATACACAAATAGTCAAACGAAAAAGTTCACAAAGACAAACACTAAGAAAGCATAACAAGAAACACATAGTTTAATGTTCACAACGTTATAAAAACAAACTAGTGCCAAACACTCCTTAAGCTTCATCACACAAGCTATCCAACTTCTTCTTCATCTTTCCCATGTACCTTGCCATACACTTCCACATTCCTTTTGTTTGCTTGAACTCTTCGGACTCATTCGTTATTGTGGGGAGTTGTTGAAGGTAGTCTAAGGGTGCTAACTTTGAGTTAGGAAGATTTCCATCTTCACTCATGTCGGATGATGATGATGATGGTGAAGGAGACCGAGTGCGTTTCCCTTTAACTTTGAACACTCTCTTGTCACTTAGAGGGACGAATATGTGATCTACAAGATTGTAGTCGAGTCTAATTCCCCTATTGTTTGGAGGAATCGGAGAGACGGCTCTAAAGATACGAGTAAGAAGCATTCCATAAGGAAGAGCGGTTGTTCCTACTATTGGTATGTCGGCCATTCTTTTGGCTAGGTAGTAGGCTAAGTTAAAGGGTTGACCGGTGGAAATGCTATAGAGCATGTAACTAAGACAAGTGTTGACATGATCTCTATTTCCTATGGAACTTATGACGTTGGCCCTAAGAATTTCTTCCCATTTCTTAAATTGGGGTTTAAGCTCATTAAGCTCCATACCAAAGGGGTCCTTATTCACTTCACTTCCCGAACGATTCTTCCTAGTGTTGGAGGTCCTAACAAAGAGATGTTCTCGAATAACTTCCTTACTAGCAAGAGGGATATGATATGGATAGAAAAGCTCGATTGAATCAAGGCTTGAAAGGGGCCACTTATCCGTGTAGAGACAAGCACCACTACTAGGGACACCAAGCATTGTTCCAAAGTCTCTCAATTGGATGTGGTGAGGTGTTTGATTGGTTGTGAAGTCCAAAGATATCTCGCCATCGTCGTCTAAAGCGAGGGTTAAGGTTGCATAGAATTCTAAGATGAACCTAGGACAAATTGGCTCATTGATATCAAGGAGACAATCAAAGTTGATTGCGGCGAAGTTTTGCCTAATGGATGTACCTTCTAGAAAGGCCGGATCAATGGTTCTACCTTCATGAACGTACCGTTTTTCTAAAGCCTTAAAGGTTTCTACTTGAACTTTATCAAGTCCTTTGGTCTTATGGTGTTTGGGTAGGTACTTAAGGGTTTCCTTGTGATCGGAGAATTTTGCGGGAGGCATGTTGATTCCTAGAAAAACACAAAGACTTATGTTAACGACTTTTAACAATGTGGATGTTCTAATGTGTTCCTATATGCAAACAAATGTGGAGATTTGGTTATCTTGACTCGTTTAGATGCCCAAATTGTTTTGTTATGCACATTTTGTTGAAAAAATAAAAGACAACCAAAACGCTCCTAATTGAATGTATCTTCGATTGAATGTACCCGAAAATACATATTAGTTATGTATTCCCTTTAGCATTCAAGAGACAATATGCAAGTGATGCTTCAATAATGTTTTTCATTTGTTTTAACAATATGGCGAAGAGTCATGTCCAAAATGATAAAACTATTTTGAGGGACAATGTACTTTGAGTGTTTGGTAATTCAAGATAACAACTAGTGCTAACTTAATAATCCAAAGAATACAATTCTTAACTAATGAAAGGCATGATTGGGTTGCAACCAAGTTTTTCCATGAATCAAAAAGTTTTATGCATAAACCCTAAGATTCTAGTTAATGAATGTAAATGAAAATGTTATACATGAATTTAAAATGCAATTATGATTAGAACACTTACAAAGTTGATTAGATTTGAAGAGATTGGGGTGAAAGCCCTAAAATTCGTGGGGTTGTGTGTTTTTGAGAGGGTTTTTGCTGTTTGAAAGGTGGATGAGTGAGTTAATAGGGTGTTTGGTTTTGAATATAAGATAAAACAATCTGCTGGTTCGGCGGAAACGGCGGAACCAAAAACTTGGTTCCGCCCGTATGGGCTGAGGGTTCCGCCAGTTCAGCAGCAAAACAAAGGAGATTTGTTGTGATTATTGTGATCAAAACTCTAGTGTTCAAACCTAAGGTTTTGAGTTTCATAAGTCCTAAACTAGGTCTAGGAAAGTTGAAAGATCCTAATCCAAGAGGTTTCGAATGGGTGTCTACCATTGTGGTTATCGGAATGAACGATATTGGTTGAGATGTTCCTCAATGAACATTTTTACCAATGTTAGACGATGAATCTCATTATGTCTTTCCAAGAGCATAATGGATTGGATAGACGCTGACGTTGACGATTCCTTTGTTGAAACGAGGAATTCCGTTGTTGACGTGAGATTGCTTCATCTCAAGGAGTTTGTTAACGTGCTTTTTCGTCCAATGTTGTTTTGAGAGCTTTAGGCTTCTTTGAGAATCATTTGGTAAGAAAGCATAAAAGTGCAAGTACAACTTGTGCTTTTTCTCTTATCTTAATTACTGTCATAATTCAACTCGGTGTACACTTATGGTTTCTATTCCCGTTCTTTTGGGATACCATAATCCTTGTGTAGCATCTTTTGACGTGTTCAAACACTCTCTTCCAAAGTAGATGTTTTAGATTCCTTTCTAAAACGAGCACATAGATAAGTACCAAACATAATGTCGAATCTAATTGTTATGAAAACAAGTAGTCTTCCGAACATTTCTCTATGTTTAGTTTTATCTACGGATTTACTAATCTCATTCTTGATAAGTCATCAACTACTTAACTATTGAGAACAAGAGAGTAATTAGGAATGTCTTTGAGTGATAATTTCTTGCTTTTGGAGCTTGCTTGTATTATCAAAAAATTTTTCAATTGATGACACTACGTTCACTCAATCAATTTTTGAAAAATCCAATTTGTCAAAACTCGTGTACTCTAATGTCCAAAGGCTTGTCTTTATCTATTTTGTTTGATTTCAACAATGACTCATGATTCAAGACGTATGACAATATTGCTAGATTCAATGTTTGACTCGAGGTAGGAGGACGTTTTGAACTTTAACCTTAACATTGTGACACTCACTAGTATATGACTTTAGGATTTTAAACATCAATGTTTGTTCCTTTTAATAGTTCATCTTCCTTGTCATTTTACTTAACTTACTTGTCTTACCATTGTTGGACTTTCGACTAAGTCATCATCTACCGAAGATGATATCTTAGAGGGAGGTGGTCTTTCGTTAAATGTTCTATTCAACGATTCCTCGACTTTTTAGGTTTTCTTTCATAAAACATTGTGAACTTTACTGGTTTATGAAAAAGTCCAAGAGATACAACATCATATGACTAAGTGTTACTTTTAATGTGTAAATCCAAGATGTTGAAAACTCACTTTCTTCCATGCATCCTAATTTATACTTCATGTAACTTGTTTAACCTTACGTGTTTTATGTGAAATTATCATAAAAGAGTGGTTGAATTAAACCACGATTTTAGACCCAAAGTGTGGAGTTTAGGAATGTTGTTTAGCAAGCATCACAAAAGCGCAAGACATGTTAACACTTAGGAGATTCTTAGTTAGCTCACTTGTGACCAAGACTTAAGTGAGACTTACTCAAGAGTTTCTCATGTTTATCTCTTGACGGTTAAGGAACCGAAACCACCTTATATCTCCTACTAGTACTAATAGATGAAATTCCTCGATGTAGAGAATCTAGTCTTAGTTATTTCTAATAGCACATAAACACATAGGGATACACACTACCAATAACACATACTATAACACATAATGCAAGAAACAAGAGACAATCAGAAGGCAAGTAGAAGTAATGTGTACCTTTCAAGATGCATAGAGATGCTATCAAGATGATAAGCTCAAAGCGTAAAATCTTGGTTTGACGATACGCTTGGAAGCTCAATTACTCATGTATCCAAGAGGGTTAGATAATCATATAAAATCATAGAATATGATATTCTTAATCCTTTTGTCATGAGTTTCTATTAGAGGTTAATTTAACTCTAAATCTCTTTTCTAGATTTAACAAAGTTTACTTGCTTTATTTTACTTGTTGATGGTGCTTTTGAGTTAAATCCTAATCCGGTTTTATCACTAAACAACTTTTGACTTCTCAACAATCTTTCAAGAGATTTTGAGCTTTCATCAAATTTAGCTAACATTTTCCCTTTCTTATTTTGCCTTTTAATCTCATGTTTGTAATCTAGACATATTTTACATTCTAGATTAATTTCAACATTACTCTCAAGTCTAGACATTTTATCTTCTAACAAAATTTCCTTTTCAAAATTATTCACAAAAGATTTTGAAGACTCATTGTTGAAGATGGTTTTTAGGTTTGTGTTACCTAAAAGTTTAGACTCATTTTCTAATTTAGAAAATTCTAAGAGAAATGTGTCAAAGCAAAAATGTTTGGTTTCAACATGTACCTTGCTAGTTGTTTCAATAAATTGAGAATCACTAATCGGATGATCATCTTCGTCTACATCCGTGTCACTCCATGATTCACAAGCAAGTTCTCTTTGACATGCGTACTCATCTTCACTTGTACCTTCATTGAAAACATTTAAACTAGTAGTACATGTATTCACTTCTATTAAGTGCCTATCTATTAGTTTTTCTAGAACTTCTAACTCATATGTAAGATCAAATTGATCATCTTTGACTTGACATATTTCTTGATGATAGTTTAACAAATTTTTCCAAATATCATTGGCCGTTTGACAAACTAACACTCTTTCATATTCGACTCTTGTTAAAGCTTTATAAATCATTATTTTAGCTTTAATGTTTTTATCAAGTTTGGAGAAATCATTTTGATTTTCAAAACTCGTGTTCGTTGGTTTGAAATCATCAATAGAAATAATATGCCAAAGATCTTGATCAATTGATCTCACATAGTTTTCAAATTTACTTTTCCATTCAAGAAAGTTTTCTTTTTCAAATAGCGGTGGTTTTTGCCCTTCTTTGAGATTTTCAAAATCCATGGATCGATCCAAGTTTTAAAATACAATATATTTTAAAGAACTTGAGTAACGTAGCTCTTGATGCCAATTGTGGAAAACTAGAAGGGGGGTTGAATAGTTTACCGCTTTTTAAGTTAATTATCCTTTTAAAACTTTCGTATAATCAAAGTTATAATCTATGATATACTTTTATTACTATTGACGATATAAACAAAGATACTATCAAAGATGTAAACCAAAAGATAATACGTAGCATGCAAGAATAAAGAAAGAAACGATCAAACCATGACACGAGTATTTATCGTGGTTCGGCTACAAGGAACTCTATTTTCCTTGCCCTACGTCCACGCCCCGAGTATCCAACTCGAGAGTTTCTTTCACTAGTCAACAAACTCCTTCTCGGTGGAGAAACCTTTACAATCGTCGCTTACACTTTTTCCGGTACAAAGCTAGATACCGAGTTCTAACTCAAGGTAGAACCAACCTATCGTCGCCCAATTTCCTTTACCGACACTAGGCTAGATGTCGAGTTCTTTACACGGGTACAACCACTCCCATCGTCGCTTACAATTTTACCGACACTAAGCTAGATGTCGAGTTCTTTACCAAGGGTACAACCACTCCCTACACACTATGTATTTTGAGGCCTAAAATACAAACCGATCACTTTTACACATAATACAACTAACGTATAAACTACCGAAGTCTATACACAACAAAGATAACAAGTCTTGCAACGTTGAGTTGAATACTTGTAACTTCTCGAATGACTTTGTGAACTCCTTGCTACATAAGAGAATCACACAAGTCAAATGTTACTGAGTTAGATGAGAGGATATGCAAATAATATGGCCTAAAGTGATGAGGGATTTCTTGCAAGTTGGTTGGTATTTATAGATAACCAAATGTCAGCTCTGGCGGAAACGGCGGCACCCTCACAAGGGTTCCGCCCGTGTACCCCCAGGGTTCCGCCAGGACTGACATGTCCAAACTTGCACACAAAGTAAATCCCTCCAAGACAAACAAGGTCACATCAATATATATCATGCATTGACTCAATGAAGGATACTTCCAAGGTTGTGTAAGAACAAAGAAGGTCAAACACACAAACTTACTATAAGTGCACATTGATGAGATGTGACACTTTCTTATTAAGGAAGTAAATACTAAGTTATGACACACACAATGTCACATCAACTTATGCATTGACTCAATGTGGAATACTTCCAAAAGTGTGTAAGAACCAAAGATGGTCAAACACATAAACTTTCTATTAATGTGATGTGACACTTTCTTTTTAAAGAAACAAAAACTATGTTTATGTTTAAAAAGAAATGTTAAGTCTAGTTTATACAAGACTTAAAACTAAAGTGATGAATTACTTATAAGCTAAAGTTTGTACTTTGTTATTAACAAAACTTAGCAAAGATCGTAAAATATAAATAACGTTTTTAGGCGATATTTGTATTAACACGTTCTTTAAAAACAGATTTGGATTTCCCTTACACTTATCTTTTACAAAATACCTTTATATGTAGTTAAGACGAAGTTAAAAACAAACTAAAGCATTTTCACAAAATGTTTGATACATGAACCATAAACAATATAAATGGAACATACATACGGAAACAAATAAAATTAAATAAACACACAAAGAAATAAATAAAGCTTGGGTTGCCTCCCAAGAAGCGCTTTTCTTTATTAACGAGTCTTGTAGCTAGACTCAAAGTCACGCTCTATTACGTGACTCCATCATTGGTCACGTTCTCTAGGTCATTCTCTTGTTTAGTCTTGTATTCAGGACCTAGTTGTAGACATTCCTTATAGCACCCAATTATTTTCCTCATTACATAGTCTATTCATCTACGTCTATCCTCATCACTCCTATAGTAGACCGCTTGCTTATGCTCCTTCTCAAGGTTCGATAAAAGTCGGTATTGCTCTATCTTATATGGCATTTGGTAGGCTATCTCATCGGTCTCCTCCTTGAACCTAACTATCCCTAAAGACGGGTCATAATTCATTTTAGAGACTTCAACAAATGGCTTTCCAAACACTACTTGAGTTAAGCAACTATCTATTACCGGACGAATATCTTCAAAAATCACAAAATCGGTAACGTACGTGAAGTTTCCTATAAAAACGTGCAATCCCTTAACTCTTCCCACAAAGTTACTTATCCTACATTTGTTAGGAAATATTCTAGGTCCAAGTTGCTTTTTCATTATCCAATTGTAATGGATCCTAGTCATAATGTTTATGGGAGATTTAAGATCGATGTAAGCTTTCCACACATGCACATGTCCAATGTTGCATGGTATGTTGATATTAGATGGATCGCCCGCTTTGATGATTGGTGAACCTAGGAAGTATGGTGTCTCGAGGTCATCGAACAAATCCCTATGGTACGCACGCTCTTCCTTAGTGGGTAACCTATCGAAGTAGTCCACTACATCCTCTACTTCTTTCTCCTTATCATCCTCAACTTCCTTAACCTCATTCTTAGATTTACTATCAATTCCAACCTTATCCTTATCATTTTCTTCCCTATCCTTATCGATTGGCTTAATAGTGACAACATTGAAAAAGTGGACATGTTTGGATGATGAGGGGTCCTTGATTTGGGTTCCGCTACTTGTGTTCCTAGCGTCCTTATTTGGCGGTGCCAACACTTGGTTGTTGAGAGCCTTCAACAAGTTGTCAATTTTATTGGTCATCTTGTTTTGTTGTTGATTGAAATCGGCTTCAAACTTTGCCAAACGAGCTTCTTGAGATGCCATGAAATTGGACATCAATCCTTCATAACTTTTGGTAATACCATAGTTATTGAAAGGATTGTTGTTGAAAGTGTTAGTGCAAATATTATGATATTTAAACTTAACGGTTTCTTCGGTGTTAATGATGACAAACATATAACTTGTAATGCATAACGTAAAATGCACAAGTTACATGTAAACACTAATCATCGATGCATACTTACATCAACATCTCTCGACGTCTCAAGTATGCTTCAACAAAGTCGAAGATTTCCATCCTGACGCAAATCACTCAAGGTATGTACAAACAAATCTACGACTTGACTAATGATCAAAGGATTATAGTTTTCTCTAAACTTCACATTTTTTATGTGACAAAACATTTTTCAAAAATACATTTTACAAACTATTTTTGAATTAAAAAGAAATGTTTTAATTTGAAAAATAAGTTCCCAACAGCTATATTTTACACAAACCAGCTCCAAACTCCCCCAAATAAACTTTCACCACTAAAAACAAAAATTAGAGCGTTTTTGTCCCGGACGATACCTTTAGTGGTACCGTGTGACAATTAGTGGTGCCGTCCCCCTGTAACGGTCAAATTTCTCTTTGCCTATAAATAGTGGACCATTTTACACTTCCCACTTGATTTTTTCTAGCCACTTTTCTCTGATCTAATCCCTTCTTAGTTAGATCACTTTCTTTGATCATTTAGAGAGTCTTAGTTTGTTTTAGAGTGATCCAATCATCCATTCAAGTGATCACCTTCATTCCTCTTCTAGTCCAAGAGAAGAACACAAAGTATCAAGAAGATACAAAGTGTTAGATTCATTGAGTAGTGCACTTGCATTACTAGTTGTAAGCTTGTTGTATCTTGAAATACATCAAGTAGTCATTACCTTTTGTTTAGTCTTGTGAGAGTGGATCATTGTGATCTTGTTGAGATCTTAGAGATCTCTTGTAGCTAGTGAGCTTGTGTGTTGATCAAGTGGATCAAGGGTAGATCGTGTACGTTGTGTTGACGGTGTGATTAGTAAGGATCAGGTAGATCGTGAGTAGATCGGGTAGATCGAGTGTAGATCATGTGGATCTTGTAGCTTGTGTGCTTTGTGTGGATCGGGTAGATCGGGGTAGATTGGTACTATCTAAGATTAGTACTCGACATCTAGCTTAGTGTCAGAAAATAATGTAAGCGACGTTGTATGGTTTTCTGCGCCGAGAATGAAGCTTGTTGATTAGTGAAGTAACTCTCGAGTTGGGTACTCGGGGAGTGGAGTAGGGCGAAGAGGAGCTTCGTGACCGAACCACTATACATCGCCGTGTCCGGGTTTGCATTTTCGTTACCTATCTCTTTACGTTTATCTTCGCATTTACCGCTTTATATTTATATTTGCATTTCATTTATGCTTGTGTGGTTTCTTGGTTATATGATGTTAGTTGTGTTTGTGTCATAGCATGTTATTACTAATATGCCTAAGTGTGTGTAAATGTGACATGCCTTACTTGTTGCTCTATATTGTCTCTAGTTCTTGTAAGACTAGTGTTGATATTGTTAATACAAATATCGCCTAGAAACGTTATTTATATTTTACGATCTTTGCTATGTTTTGTTAATGACAAAGTACAAACTTTAGCTTATAAGTAAATCATCACTTTAGTTTTAAGTCTTCTATAAACTAGACTTTACATTTCTTTTTAAACATAACATAGTTTTTTTTACTTCTTTAAAAAGAAAGTGTCACATCTCATCAATATGCATTTATGGAAAGTTTATGTGTTTGACCATCTTTGATTCTTACACATGTTTGGAAGCATTCCACATTGAGTCAATGCATGAAATAAGTTGATGTGACCTTGTTTGTCTTGGAGAGATTTATTACAACTTTGTGTGCAAGTTTTGTAGTGTCAGTTCTGGCGGAACACTGGAGTTACACGGGTGGAACCCTTTTGAGGGTGTCGCCGTTTCCGCCAGAGCTGATGCTTGTTTGTGTTTTTATTTTACTAGTATCATACTAATCTATGCTTAAAAAAAGACAGTTATATAATTATTTGCTATATGCTTACTTTTTTATTTTGTCAAGTCCTCTGCCCAGTTGCAAATTTGCATACTTGTTTATGTAGTTTTCGAAGTTTGACTGACTTTGCAGAAAATCCCATAAAGTTGGTTACTTGGTTATATGACTTTTGGCTACTATTTAGAATTTTTTGAAAAATTATAGAAAGTAACCAAATTTTGTAAAAATATAGCTTAGCTGGTGAAACAATTATAACTCCACATTTCAAGTAACAAGATGAGTATAGTTTTTCCCTAAACGGTGCTAGCATTATGTTTGAAAATTCTATTTTTATCGGATATCACCTGTACTGATGATATAAGTCCAGATATTGTAACACGCTACATTTCTTTAATCGTTTTCCGTTAAAAGTACTAATACAATTTGCATAAATGGTCTCTAATTGCTATGTTTGTTTTCGCTTTAAGTCTCTCGTCCTTCTGCCCATTATAGTTTATAGAGACCAAACGTGGAAGCAAACCGATCAATTAATGACAATTTAGGTAGATAGTTTGAGATAGAAAGTAAACGGAGATATGAACATGTGACCTCTAATGTACAATAATTTACAACGGTACCATTAGAGGTAATCATTTAATCGATATATTACACATGATAAGTAACAAGGAGCTTCAGTCTATCTGCTCTCCATGTCATCGTCCTTGTACTGTAACAACGGTGATCTTTGTGTCGAGGACGATTCTAAGTTTATAACTTCATCTTTTGTTGTATCATCTTTCGCTTTACCCCACATCACAGTGTAGAATCCAATTGATATTATTGCTGCTCCAATCACACTACAAAAAATATTTAAGTTAATTCACATTAAAAAAGACAGCGAATTTGAGCATGTCATTGATGATTAGGTGATCAGAAAAAGATTCATAGAATTACCTTCCAAGATAGAGGTCGTCCCCAAGAAACATAAACCCCATAGCGACTGCTATAGCAATTGACAAAGGCTTGAACATAGATACAAATAATGGTCCTTTTAAGCGCAATGCCCATGTATGGACACTGTTGTTCAAGCATGAACCAAGCACACCCTGCACAACTCAAAAAAGCAGCTAAAGCCCGTTTAAAAAGTTATCAAATCGATGACAAAACCACGAAATTAACAACATTTGGGAAAATACCGAGCACAGAATTGAGGCCAAGGCTATATCAGGCTTAAGTTTCCATGCACTTGGATTTGGTTCAGTAAAGCTTCCAACAATTGCAGCCAAAATGCTGACTATCAAGTTGTAAAAGAACACCACTGTCAATTCTGCTGGATACTCTTTCATAATTTGTGTCTGCATGCATTAAACTGTTATATTTAATCTTTAACCAACCTAGTCACCCACTTACCCCTAGAGATACACAAATGAGCCCAGACCAAGACCGGACACATGGTGGCCCAAAAATGTACGTTACTAGTATGCCCGTTTAAGGATCCTGATAATTATCTGTTATTTAGCACAAATCCTGGACAAGTAATTGATTCGGCCCAATCAAAATAATTTCTAATAATAAAGCATTAAAACAGTATCCAATCAAAAATTTCGTTAAATATTTTGTGAACATTTTAGCCAAAAAATATTATGGACACAGTTGTCATGTTAAATAAGGGCTGGCCCGATGGTCCAAATCTTTTGTGCATCTCTAGGCTTACATTGTTACACGTATTGGGTGTAATCGTACCTGTACAATGTACCACAATGGGACCAAAATGTACTCCGATGTTAGGAAAAGGCCCCCGAGAGCCCAGTTTGATTGTGAAGAACCAAGGGAAACCAGGGAAACCGATGGAGAAGAAGACGGCGATAGACTAATAAGCTTAGGACCTTTGTAAAGTGTCACAACAAATGCACCTGTTACGGAAACAATTGTTCCCAAAAACTTTGCGCGTGTACTTATCTTTGAAAAAGATAGTGTCTCCATCCTGTTTTAGGCCATAAAAGCAAAATGGGTCATGACTCCTATATCATATATAATAAGTGCATAATTTCTACCGAATAAAGGAGATAGAAAAAGACATCCATTAGACACTAGATATGCAATATTAAATCTTGTGACTAAACTAAATAAGATAAAAACAAACATAGTTTAATTTACCTCTATTTTGTCTGTGTATATCTCCTTTTTTTATTGTATCAAATGATCAAGTAACAAATGATGCTGATGAAACCAAGATATGATGCATTATGAGTGGCTAATGCCTAATGATACAATATCTTTAGTGTCGCAAACAGTATTTTCGAGTGTGTTACAAACCTGAAAATGACAGCAAGGATGAAGGTAAAAGCAGGAACAAGATTGCTGATAGCCGAAGCCAGTGTTGGCGAACTGTAAATAATTCCAGTATATCCCATAATCTGCGACGTACAACTGTCACAAAAAGTTAAAACTAATCCATTCACATAGCATAGGTAACATCATCAATGATCCAAGAAAAAAAGATTACCCAATGATCCCCAAAAGACCAACTTTGCTAACAATAGAGAAATTCACTGGAGGAAGCACCCTTGACCTGTTTTCAACAAAAAAAGTTTAATATATCTCGGGCAAGTTAGCGACATAATATACTGTCAGTAAACTATATATCGTCTAACTAGCGACAGTATGGCGATATATACCTCTTGGAAAAGAAAGGGGCAGGAAGGAGAAGAAACGCAGCAACAGCGTAGGAATAGACAATAAAAACATGGTAACTCATTCCTCGAAGAGTTGCGGCTTTGTACAACGTATTAAGGCCGACGTTGGTGCACTCCATGGTGACCATGGCCGCGAAGGGTAGGACATCTTTGTAACAGTAGTATCTCCGGTCACCAGCCATGTTTCAAGTTAGTGTGAATGTTGCTTAGAGAAAATGGCAGGGGGCATATATAATTGGTGCATAGTTGTTACTTTAATAAAGAATTGAACAACAATTGGAGCTTACGTAAGATGGGACAATTATTTACTTATGTGACAAACAGTTGACATGTCCAAGATAATGAAAGTTTGTGCAAGTGCCACTCAAATGAAATAACAAAGGCAATATTCACGCTTACGTGAAATTAAACTAATTCATTTTGTCACACTCTTAATTATTAATAAATCGATGTTATCATATTTGTCAAGATATATCACATTATACCTGTAATGATTTAAGTATAATTAAAAGATTTAACAATCTTGAAATAAGGCGGAAAATTATTATTCTATGGAGTAAAATTTGAATTTATTTTAGATTCGAACACTTCAATTTAACTAAAAGAATACATTGATGAGATTAGTGATTCATAGTTATCGGTGTACTATAGGGCTGAGCACTGAAGGTTCAAAACCGAACCGGACCGACGAAACCGACCGAACCGACGAAAACCGAACCGGACCGACGGCCCGTCGGTTCGGTTTCGGTTCCGGTCTTTTATAAAATTCGGTTTCGGTTCGGTTCGGTTCGGTCCGGTTTGGCCCAAAACCGACAAAAAACATGCCAAAATACACGTAGACCGACAAAACCGAACCGAACCAACGAAAACCGAACCGACCCGACGGCCCGTCGGTCCGGTTTCGGTTCCGGTTTTTCATGAAATTCGGTTCTCGGTTTTTTCGGGTCGGGTCGGTTCGGGTCGGTTCCGATCCGATGCTCAGCCCTAGTGTACTATATGGTTTATTCAATTTATTATTATTATTATTATTATTATTATTATTATTTTTTTTTTTTCTTAAAGGTAAATTCATTAAGAAAGAAAGCCTCAAAAGGCAAAAGTACAATGAAACAAAACAAAATGGCATTGGACATAGTTCCAAGCTCATAACATACATAACACTAACCAATGCAAACCTACAGGAGCAAACAGTCTAACTATTTAGCCAAAAGTACTCTGAATACATCAACTTGGATACTGAACTCAATCAGTTTTTTATTGAAACATAACAATTTTACATGAAGTTGGATGGGAGTCTAGACACAAGCTGTGCTCCCAATCCTTTCTGAATACAAAAGCTAACTCTATGAAAGATAAAAATACCACTTTTAGCATTATTAAAGATAATAATAATACCTTATTATTATTATTATTATTATTATTATTATTATTATTATTATTATTATTATTATTATTATTATTATTATTATTATTAGATATAATGCATAAAAAGATTTATGATATATCTTTTAGTTTATGTTTTAGTTTTGGCTTCAACTTTAAGTCCATCAAATAACACTAGCAGAGTACTCGTGGGTTGCTGTTAAGGGTGAGTAATCTGACCAGATCGACCGACAAAACCGACCGGACCGATCGAAAACTGGACCGATCGAAAGACCAACGGTCCGGTCTCGGTCTGGGGTTTTTCATTATTTCGGTCTCAGTCCGGTTCGGTCCGGCTTACAAACCGAACATTTAGCCTATTTGGACCGGACTGAACCGGACCGACCACATTCGGTCCGGTCTCGGTCTAGGATTTTTGCCTAACTCGGTCTCGGTCTTGGCCGGTCCGGTCCGGTTTTTAGACCGTAAGCACCCTAGTTTATGTGACGGGTATCGTATGTCTAAAGTCGAGACACTAACAAAATAACAATGACGAGGTGATTAATCTGAGAAAAAAAAGAACGAAGAAAATGATCCCGGTCTAGCCCGATTAATCCGTTTTTACCAGTTCTGACGGTCTTCTCAGTTTCGTTTTCGGACGGCTTTTATTGGCTAGCCGAACCGGTGGTGACTCCGATTCCTTGTTAAACTTGTTGGTCCGGTCCGGTTTTTTAAACCATATGTACCATCAACTTGTTTTTATATAAATTGTATGAAGCTTTGTGTATNTTTTTTTTTTTTTTTTTTTTTTTTGAACGGCTACGTTTATTAAGTATTGATTGATGTGTTTTACAAGTCTACAAATTTAAAATACCTAAATTTTCAAATATAACTTTCTTTTTCATTATTAGTAAGTGTGTTAACTTAAATTTTAAGCCTTCTAGTTTGAGAATTGTCCAAATGCATTATAAATTCTTTTACACATATATTTTAGTTCACTACTTAAGAAAAGCTTGACGCCTACATCTTTATTACAAAAGTGCTTTTATACTTATTTTTTACTCTTACACATATCATAAGACGCCGTATATATGAAGTTAAATACTGATTTTTTCATTAACAATGATTAATTTACAAGATATTGCTAATGGAGTAATGGTGCTGCGTGTGTGGAGTAATGGAGTGATATAATGGTGTTACCTTAGGATAATAAAACAATTATTGCTAGTAGAATACTATTTTCAAAATGTATTTTAATATGGTGTTTCTCTGTGCTGATTGCGCGATATTAACATATGATTAACCATCTTTGGCAGTTCCTATAAGACAATTGCATTTGTTGTAAATGGGGCTTCGCGACTTTTAGTTATAATTTATATTATACTCAATCAAATCATTTAATATCATGTTTTATGGAGTAATGGTGTTTCAATATATGATAATCGTTTGTTGCGATGTTAACATATGCCCAAACCATCTTCATCAACTCTTTAAGACGATGCAATTGTTTATAAACAAGTTTACAACCATGTATACGCATGATATTTCATGCATTTTAGACGTTCTACCTTTATATATCATTAGTTGCAAGACTAGTTTCGATATTATGATTTATCTTATTGTAACGATATCTTAGTAATATGAAGTAGTGCATCTCTCTCTCTCTCTCTCTCTCTCTCTCTCTCTCTCTCTCTCTCTCTCTCTCTCTCTCTCTCTCTTCCGAACAAAATCAGGTCATGGTAGCTAATTTAATTGTACCAAGAGATACAAATATAGATTTCACGCATGCAATACATAATTACAAGAATCTAAAGTTAACATAAGCAAACATGTTTTAGCGCACGACTAGCAAAAATACAAAATGAAAAAAAAAAAAAAAAAAAAAAAAAAAAAAAAAAAAAAAAAGGCTGAAGCAAAACCAAGAACCCACACTAAATAACTTGAACGACCAAGCCATAACTTAATTTGCAGCTTAAAGACCGGGGCATGTTTAATATACTCCCTCCGTCTCAAAATTATTGTCAAGAGACAAAAATTACAAAGTTTAATAAAAGTTGTGCTACTTTTGTTTTCAACCACTCAAAGAGAATATTCCCCTACTTTATTCTTTAGTTTTTACTTAAAAAGTAAAGTGGACAATCTTTTTGAGACATTCATAAAAGGAAATATGGACTATTAGTATGAGACGGAGGGAATACTAGATTATGAGAAGATTATGCTTATTTATTGATCCTTCACAAGTTCAACTAATATAAAATAATCTTCATTATTTACCGTTTACTTAAAATTCCTTTCACAAGTTTGACTAATATTTAAATACTCCTCCAACTTTCTCTCTCCTTTAACATAATTTCCCGCCAATTTCACCGCCATTAAACTCACTAAAAGCTTCATTTCTTAGTCAAATCTTTAACAAATTTCTAATCCAATTACACCATTCGAATCGTCTTGTCATTCCGCATGTAGTGGTTAGTTTTAATTAGATTTTGTTGAGATTAGTGAAAACCCCCAATTTGTCCTGTTAATGCTTTCTATCAATTTCATGATTCTATTTCAATAAGTAGATTCTGATGATAGTGTAGATCATTTCTGTATGCATTTTAGTTCTTTTTAGTCTTGTATTAGAGCTTTAGTGTTCTCCAATGTCGAATAAGAAGAATAAGAGATCTACGAGGCAAACTAGGGCCCCGATATGGCTTAGTGATCATGTAGTTAGCACAGCAAGTCAAAAACTCAAAAATAAAACTAATGATACTAGTAATGGTGAAATTAGGGCGAATAACACTGAATTACATGAGAAAGTTAGGGAAAAGGATGTGGAATTGAATTGTGAGGACAATAATAGTGGAAATAAGACCGGTAACAAGTTGAATGATAAGGCTGATTATAGTGCTATGGAACATGAGGTTAATAAGCAATTGAATGAGGTATTTCCTACACTTAGTGAGGCTAATAAGCAATTGAATGTAACTTCGGATGGAATGAATGAACCTAGTCTTATGGATAATAAGGATCAAAGCGATGAGGTGAATAATGTGAGGACTGATGCTAATGTGAATAATAAGAATGAGGCTAAAGTTTGGAACAATAAGAAGAATTGGAATGACTTAACTGAGGAATTTGAGAAAAAGCTAAGCCTAATTCCAACAGCTATTGAGGATGGTAGAGATGTGGTTTTGTTTGATGATGAAATGGTGAATGAAGGAAATGTTAAGTGGAATCTCACACTATGTGGCCAGTTTGTAGGTACTAAGATGACATACTCTGAGCTTAAGTACAATTTAAGAAGAATGTGGGGAAAGTTTGGATTGAAGGACATAGTTGCTCATAATGGTTTATACTTCTTTAAGTTTAGAAATGTTGAAGGTATCAATCAAGTTTTTGAAAATGGAATATGGCTTGTCAATAATAGACCCCTAGTTGTGCAAAAGTGGAACCCAAGTATTAACATTGTGAACACTGAACCTGAGGTTTTGCCTATATGGGTCAAGCTGTACAATGTACCATTAGAAGCCTGGACAGTCAAAGGTGTAAGTTCCATTACTAGTAGTCTAGGCAAACCAATTATGATGGACAGAACCACTGCTAGGATGTGTCATATGGGGACTGGTAACATTGGATATGCTAGAGTATTAGTTGAGATTAAGGCTGAGAAAGAACTTAAAGATAAAATTGAAATAGTATATAAGGGTAAAGATTTGGGAACTAGTTGGACTAAGTTTGTCAATGTTGAATACACTTGGAAACCACCTAGATGTGATCATTGCCAAGTATTTGGTCACTGTGATAGCAACTGTAGTATAATGAAAGGTAAAAATACTGAATGTGATGGGAATAATGGGAGTGGAAAGGGTAACTTAGAGAATAGTAAGGGGGTCAATGTTAGTGAGGAAGTGACTAGGATGAATAGGAACAAAAAAGATAATGCAGGAATGGGGAATAAGAAAGGACCTGTACAGAATAGGGGTAAAGAGCATGTGTGGTAAAAGAAAACAGGGCAACAAGATGATAGAATGGCTGATAAAGGAACAGTGGAGGAATTGAGGAAAAGTGCAAACAAGTATGCTGTCTTTTGTGATATAGGGGACACAGAGGTATTAGAAGAACAGGTTTTGAGTGACAAAGAGATTGTTGAAAAATATGTAAAGAATCATAGGCAACCTGGATTGGAGGAGGAGGCTAGATGGACACCTCAGATGTACTTGTACTTTAAAGAACAATGGGAATTAAGAAGTAATAATGAAGCTAATGAGGTAGAGGATGTATATGTGGTACTTAATGGAACTGCAAAGTGTATGGTAGCCAATGAAGTGGAAGGTGTGGCTAATGGAATGTTGGATAAGGGGAGTACTGTATTGGATAGTTCTCAATGAATGCTAATAATGCAGAGTTAAGAGTGGCAGCATGGAATGTTAGAAGAATGTGTAATGGTATCACACAAAAAGAGGGCAAGAAGTTTATCAGTGAAGAAAAACTTAGCATTTGTGCAGTTTTGGAAACTCATATTAAGGAAAAGCAAATAAACAAGATTTGGGATTTTGTGTATGGAAGATGGAGTTGGATCTCAAATATGAAAGAAAGCATGAGAGGTTGCAGAATAATAGTGGGATGGAATAATGAAGATGTGGATGTTCAGCTGGTCCATTCAAGCAGACAATCTATGCTATGTGTTGTTGAAACAATTGCTAGTGCTAGAAGATTTTTTTGTTGTTTCATATATGCAGACAATTTAGGGAAGCATAGAAGAGATTGTGGATAACTTTAGCTGTGTACAAAGGAATAGTGAATAATAATCCATGGATCTTGATGGGTGACTGGAATGTTAGCCTTAATCCAGAGGATCATTCAGAAGGTGGAGCATGTAAAACAAGTGATATGGTTGATTTCCAGGAATGCATTGATAATATTGAAGTGGGGGACATTAACTATACTGGGGTGCATTTTACTTGGACTCAAAGTAGACTCAATCCTAGTAGTGGAATCCTGAAGAAGCTAGACAAAATCATGGGAAATGAGAGTTTTATGAGTAAGTTCACTAACTCATATGCTTTATTTCTTCCTCACTTAACTTTTGATCATAGTCCTGCCATTTTTATGATGCCTATGATGTTATGCAAAAAGAAAAAGGCATTTAGATTCCCTAATTACCTTGCTGATAAAGAAGAATTCCTGAGTATTGTTGAAAAAGAGTGGGATATACAAGTCAAGGGATGTTGCATGTTTACTCTGCTTAAAAAACTGAAAGCTCTAAAGTATCATATGAATGGTTTTAACTGGAAGATTGGGAATGTTTTTGAAAATGTTGTTAAATGGAGAGAGAAGCTAAAGGTTATTCAGTCTCAAGTTGATAAGCAGCCTCATAATGCTCAATTGAAAAAGGAGGAAGCAGATACCCTTAAAGAATATAACAATGCTGTGATAGATGAAGAAAATTTTTTGCTTCAACAAGCTAAAATTGAGTGGCTTAGTGAAGGAGATAAAATCACCAAATTTTTTTCATTCTGTTCTTAAATAGAAGAGGCACAAAAGTAGAATTGAAGCTGTTTGTAATGAAGAGGGTGAGAGGTTTGAAGGTGAAAAAGTGCCAGCACAATTTGTTAAACACTTTCAAAATTTTTTGGGCAAGGCAGTTGATGTGGAACCTCTTGACCAGAGTATCTTTCAAAATGCTATTAAAGTTTCTCCTGAAGATGCTGATAAAATGATAAAGCATGTGAGTGATAATGAAATCAAAGAAGCACTGCATGATATTTGTGATAACAAAGCACCAGGTCCTGATGGCTACACAGCAAGATTTTTAAAAAAAGCTTGGAGCAAGATTGGGAATGATGTTACTGATGTTGTTAAGGAGTTTTTTGTGAAAGGTAGGATGCTGGGGGAGGTTAATGCAACATTAGTCACACTGGTGCCTAAAACAAACACTCCTAACAAAGTATCAGACTTTAGACCTATAGCTTGTTGCAACATAATCTACAAAATCATCATCAAAATCATCACCACAAGGATCAAAGAAGCCTTATGTAAAGTTGTAAATCCTGTGCAGAGTGCTTTCATTCCTGGTAGGCAGATTACTGACAACATATTATTAACTCAAGAGCTTCTAAGGGGGTATAATTGGAAGAATGAAGCACAAAGAGTGGCACTTAAAATAGATATTCAGAAAGCTTATGACACTGTGAATTGGAATTTTCTTGAAAAGACTCTTGGCTATTTTGAATTTCCACAAATGATGATTAACTGGATAATGACATGTGTGAGATCTGCTGGTTTTACAATATGGTTACTTCAAAGGAGGCAGAGGGTTGAGGCAAGGGGACCCAATGTCACCCTATATCTTCACATTGGTCATGGAGGTTTTTACATTAATAATGCACAAGCAGATTCAAGATGATAACAAGTTCAGATATCATTGGGGATGTAAGCAAATGAAAATCTCACACATTTGTTTTGCTGATGATCTCCTTGTTCTATGCCATGGAGATTTAAAATTTGTGATGGTGGTAAAGAAAGCTATGAATGTATTTAGTGCTATGTCTGGTCTCAATCCAAACATTGGAAAAAGCACTGTTTTTTTTGGAAATGTGAAAGAGAATGTAAAACAGAGTATTCTTGCAATCCTACCATTCAAAGTTGGGAGTTTGCCTGTATCATACCTGAGAGTTCCATTGATTACAAAACAAATAGGATATCTTGATTGCAAAGGGCTGATTGACAAAGTTAAAGTGAAAGTAAACAACTGGAAAAACATGATGCTCTCTTATGCTGGAATACTACAACTTGTTGCATCAGTGTTAGCATCCATGCATGTATACTGGGCTTCTGTGTTTATTCTACCTAAAGCTGTAATTAAAGATATCAACAAAGTCTTCAAAGGATTCCTATGGAACAGTGGTGAGCTTAAAAAAGGTAAAGCAAAAGTTTCATGGAAACAGGTATGTAGACCCAAAAGTGAAGGGATTGGGAATCAAAGATTTGGAAGCATGGAATGAGGTCCTGATGTCAAAACATTTGTGGAATCTAGCAAGTAACAAAGACTCTATTTGGGTAAAATGGATTCAAGTTAACAGATTGAAAGGTGAATGTGTCTGGAAGATTGAATGTGAGTAGAATACAAGTTGTGGCTGGAAACAGATTTTAAGTTTGAGAAGTAAAATGTATAGCCATATTCACTTTAATGTGGGTGATGGTAAAAGCATTTTCTTTTGGCATGACAGATGGTGGGGTCCAAGATCTTTGATAAATGAAGATGTAAGCAATGGTAGCAGGAATGATATTGATGACAAGGTTAAAATGTATGAAATGATTGAAGATGGTGAATGGAATACAAAGGTGGATTGGGTTAAAAACTTGTTAACTAATATCCCTGTTCCTATAATACATAATGATACTAAAGATGAAGCAATGTGGGTGACTAAAGATAACAAAAAGGTGAAGTTTACTATTGGTAGTGTTTGGAAAGATTGGAAAGAGGAAGGTCAAAAAGTGATGTGGAGCAGCTTTGTTTGGTTCTCACAATGCATTCCCAAACATGCATTCATATTATGGTTGGCTATTAATGGTAGACTGAGCACACAAGAAAGATTGCTGAGATGGTATCCTGAAAGACAAATGACTTGCACCTTCTGTGGTAATGAGCCTGATTCCATCAAATCATGCTATTCTTTGAAGCACATATTCTTTGAACCTATTTGGATAGAATTGAGAAAGAAAAGTCAATCTGGAAGTTTTTCTCATATGATCTGGGAGGATGTGATGCACAAGATGTATAAACTTACCTTGCAACAATTCTATCACAAGTGTGGTGAGAAGAATAGTGGCTGGCTGGCTATAGTATATTTCATATGGGTGAGAGGAATAAAAGGCTTTTCACTGAGGAAAAGAGAAGTACTAATGAGCTGATGAAAACAATTGTTGAGAATGGTGAGACTAAAGTTGGCTAGCCTCAAAGTCAAAAACTCTACACAAATAAGTAAAGTATCCAAAGAATGGCAAGTTCAAATGAATGTGAAAAGGCAAGATATTTGGGTTGCAGATATGAATTAACTTGTGCTTAAGGAGTGTTTGCAAAGGAATGAATGTAACAGAATGTAACAGTATGATTCTGGTTTTAGGTTCTACCTGGAATTCTACTTCAAAATTGATCTATGATTGTTTTAAGATCAATGATGATTCAAGTCATAACAGAGGCAATGTACCTTGTACCTTGGACTATCTGGTAGACTGTACCGTAAGTAGTCCATATAGTTATGCTGTTTGGCCTTGGGAGAAACATGCTGCTATAATAATGGATAAGGAAATGATGGCAAAATAAGATGTACCATAATGAAGGGCATCCTTTGTAAAGGGTATATGACTTTGGAGGACACTGTATGATGAGTGGAATAGCGAGAATGAAAGATGATCCTGCTTGGTCCTCTCAATACAGTGGTCATAGGAGGATTGGTTGGTCGAGATGTTTCCATGCAACTGAAGCCCTTCTAGAGAGGGAAATGTAGGTTGTATTGGAAGAGCCCCTCAATGGATGGGTTCGGGTTCCTAGATGCCATTCTTCTCACTACCTTAATTACTGTGTGCAGAGTTGATAATTTGGTGGGAGAAGTTATGGAAATGTAGCTAGATGGGAATTGGTGCATTATTATGTGAATGAACAGTTGCTTGTTGATGCATGGGATTGCAAGCTTGATGAAGATTGTTTTGTGTATGTTAGTCAGTTGTGATGTATTTTGGCAGACTTGGAGTTTCTGTCATGTAATGTTTGTCATGGTTGTTTTGTGTCTGGATTAGGTATGTACAATTCAGTTCTACTATTTTTATGATGTACACTAAATTGGGAGTTTAATATAAATATTCACCATTGCAACAAAAAAAATATTTAAATACTTTTAGTTATCAATCCTAAATCATACTCATTTCTCCAATATAAATATATAATTGTCGTACTTTTACTTTTTAAAATATTTCTTTTTAAATTTTAATCTTTAACTATTTTCTTGTGTGTTAAATAATATCTAATAGAAATATATGAATTGATTGTGTTTTAAATGTATTTTTATTGGTCAATTTTCATCAAATAACTCAAGTTGAAAAAGAAAAAAAAAAAAAAAAAAAAAAAAAAAAAAAAAAAAAACCTCAAAAAGTCAACGGATAGGACATATATTTTGAGCGGAAGAGTATTAGCCCTGTCATGGTTCATGGAGAATGTGAAAAAGAAATTTAAATATATCCTATTGAATCATTTATTAGTCAGAAAAAACTATAAAGAATGTTTGTTCGTGATCTTTTCAAAAAAGCTTTTAATAACTTTAACTAGACTTAGTCAAACACGATAAGAAATTTAGGCTAAAAGGTAAGTTTGTGTTTCATTTTTCTGTTGTTAATAGCGATGAAAGGCGGTCAGTGTTAAGAGTGTTTTTCGGTCATTAAGTGATGGTAAGAGGTAAAAAAACTTTTTATTGAACTTAAGGTGAAGAGGGTGTCTTATCACATCTTAAACTTTTTTTATTTTTTTATTTTTTTTTAATGGATTTTTCCATTTAATTACATATTTTTCCTTTTTGTGTTTTTCAGTATGCTTCCACTTTTCATCCCATGTAGGATATACGTTTAAAGAATGACACTGCATAATTTTTGTTAAATAAAATACAATGATAATTAAAGTGGCAATTCGTGTTGTGTTCAATTTAACGAGTTTGGGTTGATGACAACTTCATACAGTTAGTTAATTGTATCAAAAAGTTCTTTTCAAATCTAAACAAGTTTACATTTACTATGATTTTAAAATTCTAAATAGGTTGATGAATAATGTCAACTAAAACCTAAACCCCCTTTCACCCGTTTTGCCCACCCATTTAACCACAATGTTAACCCGCTTATCATTATGTAGGTATCTGGTCGTGTTTTGTGGTGGGTGACTTTGTCAGCTTGAATAGTAATTGTGAAAAAAAAAATGTGAACATAAGCTTGAGTGTTAAAATATTTTGATTTTTGATGGACTACATTATGGAATTTGTAATTTTATGTGTAAATAAGTTAAATTTATGTTTAAAAGGTTATTTTCCCATTAATGTAATTATCTACTATTTAAATTCTAAAAGCTGATAGTTTAACATATTCAAACATTTTCACATAAACAAACAAGTGAGCCTAATTCAGATTTTTTTACGCTCTAATTCATATTAAGACGGAATCAAATCAATATTCTCAACCACAGAATCACGTATGCAAATAAGATTCAGATTTAGAATCTCTTAATAAATAAATAACACCTACTTTAAAGTCTATGTTAAAGTTTTGGTTTATTAACTTCTCATCAAAAAAAAAAAAAAAAAA
>LBNU01010407.1:1568-16319 GCA_014162995.1 Artemisia annua
CACAAACTTTCTTTTCCTTTTCTGCCCAAGTTGTGCTTCTAACTCCTGAACCTTTCCTTTCAAAACCACAATTTCAGCACCAAGTGAAGATTTAGTGTCTGCAAGCTCTGTTTGAAGATCATCAACCTTTTTCACATACCTGTTGAGCAAATCATATACAGAAGTGAGAGTTATAGGGTCCTCAGCTCTACCAGCAGATTGCTCAGTGGTAAAAGGAGCTGCATTGGGCCTTTTAGAAGAAACAGGCATATGGTCAAAGATAGGAGAGCTTTCATCAATTGGCTCTCCAACAGGAATAGGTGTGGCCAGTCTTGAAATCTCAGGTTCAAGAGGTGAAGGTACTTGGGTACCAAGAGATTGAAGGGTCTCCTCAACCTCAAGAACTTGCTCATCAGGAGCAATAGAAATAGGTGGTGTGGGAGGTCTGGGTGAGATAGGTGATGGTGGAGGCTGGTCAGGAGAAGCATTAGATGCTTCAGCAGTTATGGAGGGGACCTCATTAGTGGCAACTGATGGATTACCATCAGCAACAACACTAGGAGATGATGGATTACCATCATCAGCATGATGTGGAGAGGGTGGAGCACCAGCAGCATTACCCTCACCAACATTATCATTGCCTTATGGCAACATAGCTGGTAATAGAGGGTGAAATGCTCCTTCATAATAAGTTTTTATTGAAGCAAACACTTTATCTCTAAGTGATCCTATGGGACAATAGGTTCTTTCTTGGGTTATTATGCCTAAGATAATTTGTAAAAACCTAGGGTACATTAGAAACTTATGCCTTTTCTTTTGAACATTTTCAACCATATTATCAAAAATAAACTTAGAAAAATTATAAGTTAAACCCTTTGAAAGACATACTATACCACAACCCAATTGGGTAGAGAATTGATCCCATCCTCCTGACTTGTTGCTTATGCACTGAAGTAATGTGTGCACCAAAAATCTCCACATGGGGCAAAACTGATTCTTGTGCCACATGTCTGTTGCAGTACTTTGGTAGCCAACATCTCTTAACCCAGCAAGTATCTCTTCAGTGTTGGTATGATAGACACCACCTTCATCATCCAAACGTAGTTGTGTCCTAATCAATGATTCAGTCACCACATACTCTGCTCCATCAATAGTAGCTACAATCTCTGTGTCAGACCTTTTTGTAGCAGTTGCCCAAAATTGTTTCACCAATGATTCATATATCACATTAAGAGAATGTGTTAGAGAATAATAAATCTTGGAACGCTGCAAAAAGTCTACCATAGGATCATATAGTTCATGACATTTTGTCTTAGTCAGAAAAGCAACCTTGTTATGATCTTTCTTGAATTGAAGAGATACCATGTGAAGATTTTGTGATGAGCGGTTATGAATTAATCAAGTGGGGAATGGGTTTAAATTGGTTGATGAGGGAATGAGTTATTTTAGGCAAAGTGATTCGAATTAGGTTATAAAAGGAAGTTACCCAATCATGGCCAAGAATATCGGAACAAATTGTTGACCATATCTGACGTGTAAAATAACTCCATCAAATTTCAAAATTAACCCTTCAGCAGAAACGATGGTCAATCTGCTGATCAATAGTCAATCAGCAGAATCAACTCAAGTGTAAAAATATCGTAAGTAAATATCTTGAGTTTTACTGTGCCACCGAACTCGCATTAATTACCATCAATCCTTGACTTTGCCTATAAAATATCCCCAAATCACTCGATATAGTTATCAATTACCCCCAATTATCATCAAACCCTAATTTCTCAATAACCTCACAATTATCCACCAAAAACTCTCCAAATATGAATCCTATTGAGATCTCTTCTGATTCATCATCATCTTCTGAAAACAATGGGTGGGGTAATTATTATCCACCCGGTTGCCCTGAGAAACCATGGCAAACCAAAGAAGAGGCTCGCAAAAAGAGGCATGACCTCAATGCTCCTTTCCATTTAACCTCTGATGAGGAATCTTCTGAGGATGAAGACCCATCTTTCATTCCTCCTCCCACTCCCAAAAGAACTCAGTTACCACCCTCTTCTTCGTCCATCCAATTGGCTTCTTCTTGCTCTCGAACAAGGACCAGAAGGGCCAATCCATCTTTACAACCCTCTTCTTCACCATGGTCAAGGAAGTCTAACCCTCCACTTCCAAAATCACGGGAAGTAGTGATTGGTCTTCCTGCTCCAGGATCTGGTGCTTCATACCATGGACGCAAGGGAAAAGGCAAGAAGACAGAGGTGATGGAAAAGGGAAAAGGGAAAATGGAGTAGAAGATTGTGTGATGTTGCCAGAGACCAAATATAAGTGGTATGATGTTGCCAGGGACCAAACATAGGTTCTTGAGCATCATCAACGTTTTCATCAATCCATCCTTTTCATCTTTGTCTTCAACATTTGTAATAGATGATAGGATTTTAGGATTTGTGTAGTTGAATATGTATAGGAATGGTCTTTAATTACTCTTGAAGTTGTTTGTAAGCTGTAACTTGTTTCTTGAATGAATGAACAACTTGAATTTATCTTTCATTGCACTTCTTGTCTTTCTCTTCAGTAGAAATAATGAACATCACATGTATTCCACTTCAGTAGAAACAATGAGAATCAGTTGTATTTACTTCAGTAGGAACAATGAGAATCACTTTTATCCTTCTTCAGTAGAAACAATGACTCCATCAGGAGAAACAAACTTTAGCTTACAGGACCTTGTTCCAAACAATCCAAACCAGCAACTACACACAGCTGTATTCTGTAAAACAGACACATAGTAGCAAACCAAACAAACAAACTAATATGCTAAGAAACACATTAGATGGTTAGTGTTAGCAACCTAAAATATACAATATTTACAATAACAATCAATCCTCCCCTGAGGCATATGCCTCCCCTGAGGCTTATGCCTCCCCTCAAACTTTGCATTTAAGGGTTAACCATCCCAATGTGGACAACTAAGTGTTGAAACCTAGGTCCATCAAAAGCTTTAGTCAATAAATCTGCCACATTATTATCTGTGTGAATCTTAACCACTTTTATCAAATGTTTTTCATATGCATCTCTTATAAAGTGGTGCCTAATCTCAATATGCTTTGTTCTATTGTGAAAAACTGGATTTTTAACAATGCATATGGTACTTTGATTATCAATAAAGATTGTGGTGTTCATGAAATTAAACCCATAATCCAGCAACTGATTCTGTATCCAAAGTACCTGCCCACAACAATTGGCAGCAGCAACATATTCTGCTTCAGTAGATGAGGTAGCAACTATTGTTTGTTTCTTGCATTGCCAAGAAATCAATCTTCTTCCAAGAAATTGGCAACCTCCAGTTGTGGACCTTCTATCCAAATTTGCACCAGCATAGTCACTATCACTATATGCTTCCAACTTGAAAGGGGACTCTTTTGGGTACCAAAGACCTAGGTTAGGTTGGCCTTTGAGGTACTTGAAGATCTTCTTGACTGCATTCAAGTGAGAAGTAAGTGGTGTAACTTGATGCCTTGAACAAGCACTCACAGCAAATGTAATGTCAGGCCTTGAAGCTGTTAAATACATCAATGAACCAATCATGGATCTGTATAAGTGAACATTCACAGCAGGATCTGGTTCAATGTTGTTCTTTGGTTTAGGAGCTTCATAAGGTGTAGTAGCAGTTCTGATACTTTCCATGCCAAACTTCTTCAAAATGTCCCTCACATATTTATCTTGACTAATAAATATACCATCTGGTTTCTGCTTAACTTGTAGACCCAAAAAGAAAGTAAGCTCCCCCATGGCACTCATCTGAAACTCACCCTTCATTAAATTCTCAAATTCCCTGCACCAAGCTTCATTAGTGGAGCCAAAGATAATGTCATCCACATAAACTTGCACAAGTATAATATCCCTGGAATTCTTCTTAAGGAAGAGTGTTTTGTCAATGGCACCTCTTCTGTATCCATGCTTCAGCAGAAATGCTGAGAGTCTAGCATACCAAGCTCTTGGTGCCTGATGGAGGCCATAAAGAGCTTTGACAACCTTATAAACATACTCAGGATGATCTGGGTCTTCAAAACCTTTGGGTTGAGTGACATAGACTTCTTCTTCAATCTCACCATATAAGAATGCACCTTTCACATCCATCTGATAAACCATAAAGCCCATATAAGATGCATAGGCCAAGAAAATCCTAATGGCCTCTACTCTAGCAACTGGTGCAAAAACCTCATCATAATCTATCCCTTCTTCTTGCCTGAACCCCTAAGCTACCAACCTTGCCTTGTTTTTTACCACTATACCCCTTGCATCTCTTTTATTCTTCAAAATCCATTTTGTCCCAATTGCATACTTCCCATCTGGTAGAGGAACCAATATCCAAACTTGCTGATTCTTGAATTGTTGCATTTCATCTTGCATTGCTTCAAGCCAACTTGAATCTGCAAGAGCTTGTGGAACACTAGTTGGTTCCATTTGAGAGAGAAAACAAGCAAACAGACAATGTTGAAAGTCTGTGTGATTGTCTCTTTGTTGATTTGAGACATATGAAATAAAAGCAACTTCTCCATACTTAGTCTGTTTCACTGTGCTTCTAGTTCTAACAGGGTCTTGAGGATCACCAAGAATATTTTCCTGTGGATGTATAATGTTGATCCTTTTTGTAGCATTGGGGTTGACATCAATTGTGGTGTCAAGATTGGTCACTGTTGGTTCAAAAACACTGTCATAGGAAGATGAAGTGAAGATGCCAGCTTTGGGTTTTTGATTACCAAGATCTGAAGGACTTGGAAATCGTGTATATGGTTCTCCAAGGTCTGTGGACACCCTGGTAGTAATGGGAGTATATGCAGCAGGATTGTCAGCATATTTGGTGATGTCAGGAGAAACAGTAGAACTGTCAACAGAATCCTTGTTTCCACTGACTGCTTGTGCTGATTGTCTAAGGAGTGCTTCAGCATCTTTTGCAAACTTCTCACCAAGCCTCTCAGCTTCTTGAGTGGCTGCATGCTCTTGCTTCTTGAGTCTAGCATGATCCTCTACATAGTGTGACTCATCTTCATTCTTATCAGGAGAATCTTTTGCACCATTATCTGCAAACTGGTTAGGAGGAAATGAAGGTACAACAATGGTTTGTTCATCAAACTCAGACTCATCTTCTGAGTCATCATCCAGTACACCTGCATTGTTAGAGGGAGATTCTTGTGTACCTGCAGATTGGTTAGCAACAAATCTAGTATAACCCAAATAATCTGTTAAGTAATCCAGGTCAAAATACCAAGCATAACCTTGACCCTGAATATTAGGCTTTCTTCTAGATATCTCAGGTTAAGAGTCTCCTCTATCCTTTTAGCATTTAGATTATATACCTTATATGCCTTACTATGAGCTGAATATCCTACAATGTACCCCTCATCAGCTTTTCCATCAAATTTCCCAAGTGGATCACTAGTGTTCAAAATGGTCACTTGACATCCAATAGGTCTGAGGTAATGAATATTAGGAACTTTCCAGTGAGAACTTCATAAGGTGTCTTGAAATGAGGTCTAGTGATGGATACCCTGTTCAAAACATAACAAGCAGTGCTTACTGCTTCAGTCCAGAACATTGTGGGTAACTTAGAGTCTGCAAGCATTGATCTTGCTGCCTCTATTAAGGTCCTATTCTTTCTTTCAGCAACCCCATTTTGTTGTGGGGTTCTTGGATTGCTATAGTCCCTTTTTATCCCTTTAGACTTACAAAGTTCTATTAAAACACCATTTTTGAACTCTGTCCCATTATCACACCTAATATCTTTAACTTTTTGTTTAGCTGGTTTTCAACAAGGGTAACAAATTCTTTTAAAATTTGAGATATTTCATCTTTAGTTTTCATAAAGAATGCCCAACAAAACCGGCTATAATCATCAGTGATTACCAGGCAGAAGTACTTATGATCAATACTTCTGACTTGAGTTGGACCAAAGAGATCCATATGCAGCAACTGAAGAGGTTCTGAGATAGTGCTCACAACTATAATGGCTTTGTATGAGGCTTTGTGTTGCTTCCCTTTGTTGCAGGCAACACAATTTTGCTCATTTGTGAAGACTTTGGAAGGAAGTCCTTGAACTAGACCAAGTTTAGAAAGCTTGTTAATGGTCTTGAAATTCACATGAGCCATCCTTCTGTGCCATTTTGTAGATTCATCCAGGGATGCTTTAGCCACCAAGCATGTTAGGTCACCTTCAGGTTGAACATCATTCATGTTGAATGTGTATAAATTGTTGTTTCTGGGAACTCTCAGCAGAATTGATGTATCTTCTGGAAGTTTGAAGTCTTTAGAGAGCACAAGACATTCATCCTCAGAGAAGAATACTTTGTTCTTTGTGTCACAAATTTGTGATACAGAGAACAAGTTGAAGTGTTGGAGTTCCTTTACATAATACACATTCTTAAAATCCAACTTTGGTGTTCTAATAGTTCCTTTCCCTGTGATTCTACCATCTCCTGCACCAAAAGTCACATTGCCTCCTCCTTCTATGGGTACGAAATCAATCATCTTTTCTTTTTTTCCTGACATGTCAACCACTATCTACTATGCCAACATCTTTACTCTTAAGAGGATGATCCTATAATAACAACAAAAATATATACAAAATATAAGTACACTTTGGAGACTCAAGTCATCACTGACTTGAGCCTGCCTTGTGGATCATAAGAGTTAGGCCATGTAGATGTATAAGATCCACCATTGTTCTTGGACCTTTTTTGATATTTAGGTCCCTTGTTAATCCAAGAACAACCTGCAGAGGGCTTCACAGCAGTATCCCAATATCCCCTGCCCACATACATTGAGTCAAAACATCTAGGCCAATAACCATTCTAAAAATAAGAACTAGTTGGTCTCACATATGGTCTAGCAACAGATTTTCTCCAAACAGATGGAAAAGGTGTATCAGCAGAATTGTGTCTGCTGACTTTACATGTTGCTTGTGGAACATAAGATGGTATGTCATTGACATTTTTCCACATTCGTCTATGTTTCTTCTGACTAGCACATACACCCATTCTTTGCTCATGAAAATTACAATCCTTAATCAAATGAAATTTACTTCCACAAACAAAACATTTCTTCTTTTTAGAAGATTTATTCAAAGTGAAAGATGTTCCATTAAAAGCGTTCAAACCACAAACATTGACAGAATTGTGTTTGACAGAATTAAAAACATTGTGTTGCAAATAATTAAATAACAAGTCTTTAGAGGAAACTGTCTTTGAATTTGATTCATCAGCAGCAACTCTAACAGGCTTGTGGGGAGACTTGGGTGAAGGCTTGGGTGAGGTCTTGGGATGGTCTGACTTTTCACTTGAATCACAACTGGTATAGGCAATAGACCCTTGGTCAGAAGACTTGTCACTGGTAGAACAAGAGACAAAGTTAGCAGAATTAGAATTAGTGTCTGGCAAGTCACTTGACTTTTTGCCATAAAGATGGTGTGATCCATCAAAGTCTACAGTGATGGAGAGGTCAGTGGGCATGTGTTCTCCTCTAATAGGTCCAGGCACAGCTTGTAATTTACCTTCTTTAACATAATAAGCTAATCCTGCTGGTGTTGTTCTACCAAGGTCATTCCTAGCTTCTAAACCAACATATTTTTTAAAACCCAAACCTATCCCAGAATTTACAGCTTGACTACCATATAGACAACTAGCTAAATTATCACCTGATATTAACCACTTTTTATGTGTAGCTATTTCCTTATCTAGCTTCTCTTTTAGTACTTGGTTTTCAGATTCTAATTTAGCATTTACTTTCTTAGTGTATGTCAACTCATCTTGTGCACATTTTAAATCTCTCTGTCAACTCATCTTGTGCACATTTTAAATCTCTCTCTAACACTCCTATTTTCTCTTCATAAGTAACCTGATTCTTTTGAAACCAAATTTTTTGTTTTTCTAAAGTTCTTAAACCATTTTTGTAAGCTTCAAGTTCTTTATGACATTCATTATATTTTGGTTTCAATTCATCATAAGATACCTTAAGCTCATTATATTTTACACTACAACCAAAGACACAATTATGTACCGGTGAGATGCCTATAAAGGCAACTTGATCATGATGATCTTTTGTATCACAGCTGGCCAGCAATCCACTCTGATCAGCTTCACCATCACTACGCTCATGAGTCTTCCAGTCAACATGATCATCCACAGTCACCAAAGCTTTGGAAGATCCAGCTTTGGAAGTTCCAACCTCCCCTTGATTCTGCTGATAGGTAAAATACCTAACCTCATCAGTAGTCTTCCTATCCTTGCACTCTCTTGAGAAGTGACCCATCTGTCCACAAGTGTAGCACTTGATCTTTCTTCTGTCAAACCTAGCTGGATCTCTTCCATTGAAACTAGACTTTCTCCCAAACTTGTTCTCAAACCTCTTGATGTTCAATGAGAGCATAGCCACCTGCCACTTCAAGTTCTTCTCTTCCATATCCAACGGATCCACCTGTTCAAAGTCCTCATAAGCTAGTTGTTGCTGATTTTCATAGTCAGCAACAAAGGAGTGAAGTACATCTCCCAATACACTACTGGACTGTGGTTGAGTATTTGATTTAGTGGTGGTGTATGAAGATGAAGCTGAGGAAATTGGGCTTGAAGTATGAGTCATCATATTGGAGGTGGAGCTTACAAAAGCTGAGTAAGTGGGAGTGGAAGAACGAATAGGACTTCTGACATCTGGCTCAAGAGTTTTAAGCTTGTTGTACAGATCATCAAAAGACATCATATCCAGTCCACTCTTAGCTTTGAGTGCAATGCTTACTTGCAGCCAAGATGGAGGTAAGGATCTCAAGAACTTTGCATTGCAATCTTCATTGTCTGGCCTGGCCTGCAGGTGATTCAATTGACTCAAGATCCTGTGGAATCTATCATATCCCTTGTGGATACCTTCTTCCTTTGTGACTTGAAATTCTTGAAACAGCTACTTGAGCATTGATTTCCTCATCCTTCTTGACTCCTCATTCCCACCAAACCTAGCTTTGATGGCCATCCAGATATCCTTTGCATCATGCATGAAGTGAAAGTCACCCATGTGATCATCTGGTATAGCCTGAAGGAGAATAGTTCTGGCTTTATTTTCCCTCTGCACAGCTAGAATTTCTTCAGCAGTTTTAGGATCAACGTGGTACATTCTTCCTTCCTGATCAACTGCAGTCTTCTTTGGACTATTACCCTTAAGGATAACCTTCCAAAGATTGTAGTCAACATTAGTGATCCAATTCTGCATCTTCATAGCCCATAATTCATACTCTTCCTTCTTTAGGTATGGGAATTTTGCATTGCTGTTAGTGAGATTGAGTTGTTGTAAGGATGTGGTGTTTTGATTTTGTGTAACTTCTGATTCAGAGTCTGATCCAGTCATTGTTTTTGGTTGTTTTGGTTAAGAAGGTGTAAAGAGATGATGTTCTTAGTATCACAGAGACTCTCCCGAGGCTCTGATACCACTTGTTGAGATAAAGACCTTGATAGATCTTTGAGCACTCGTGAATCGTTAGCAATGTTTATGTAATCACAAACACACTAATAGAAAGTCTCTAATACTTGTATTATAAAGCGGAAACAAACACAAGTAAGAACACAGAATACTAAGAACTCTTTGATCCTCTATGGATGTTTTATAAAAACTAAAACTTGTTTTATAGAATATAATAATGTGTTCCTTTTATAGACAAGGAACCCTAAACCTAAACCGTTTCACAAGAAACGTATATTCTATAAACTATAAAAGATATGCATTATAATTTTCCTAATAAAGCTCATGCATATCCTAACTGAATTACAAAATACGCGGTTTATCTATATCCGCAGAAACATAATATGCGGAAACTATACTTCCGCAGAAACACTTCTTCAGCAGAATCCTTGTGCTTCAGCAGTAACCTTCAGCAGAATTCTCCTTTAGCAGAATTCCCAACAGACTTCTGATTCTATCTATTGGTGTTGTCCTTGGGTAGAACCCTCCGGCTCTGGCGGATCATAGGACGGTTTTCCTTAACCTTAGTCACCTTATAACTCCTTGACTATCCTATTGTTGCCATTAGAACCAAATGTTTGAAATTCTTCTCAAAGTGTTTATGATAAGAAACTTTTTGTTAACACTTTGAGGGTTTTGATTTCATTTGAAAGACTCCCCCTTCACATATGCTCGTGTATTAATTCATAAATTTGCACATGCGGGAGGAGTAAGCACTTTTGAATTGATACATTCTTAATAGACTTGTACCCGTGGGACACTTTTACGTTGCTTAGTTAAAGGGATCCATTATCAGCTTTTAGGTGATAACTAGCCCTAATAACTAACTTGAAGTTGTTAACGTTCCTAAGTAAGGAAGTTAGACCCGTCAAAGTACTTATCTACTAAGAATTTCTCGAACCGGTACACTCTACTTGGACAAGTCCTCTTCGAGACACGCTTACATCACTAGTTAGACTAGCTTGAAATTATTACCCGGCCAGGACAAGTCCTTTCGATTAATGACATTTTAGGGTTCGTCAATTCTTGGGTGATATCTGAGTCGAGCTCTCACGAGATCTTTTCACTTTTAGCATACATACCGTCATATTTTAATCACTTTTTCTTTTTCTTCCCCTCAAAAATAGCATATCAAATGTTGTTTTTGAGAAACGTTTGATTAAAATATGCCTTTTGAGTCTTATGGGGAGAATCCAACGAGAACTTTTACTTAAGAACAAAGATCTTTCAAGTACTCCCCCTCAAATAGTGAACAAACTTTTTGAGATTTTGAATACGAGAGGAAATACTTGTTCTTTTAAGCAAAATTGTGAAAAACTTTGAAAATTTAGATTAATTCTGCTCAAAAGTAAGAAGCTTTCGCTCCTTATATTAGGATTAAGGCACTGATGCGTACCTCAGGGTCCTTTCTTTACAAGTGCGGTTCGTACACTGTTATGTGTGCACAAGCCATAGTAATAAGAAACTGAAATCTGATAATGAAAAATAGATAATGATGTACCAAAAGATGAGCAATCAGAGTAACGGTTCATCAGGACGACGGTAAGTGAGAATGTTTGGAATAGGTGCCCTTCCTCCAACCAAGCTTTCCATTGTTTGAATGTGATTTCTGAACTTCAATCGTTAGTCAATCCTATCCATGAACTTTAGAGCTTCTCGTACATCATCCCTCGTCCAGCCCTCTCTGATTCCTTGGTCATAACTCTTTAGCCTTTGATCCAGCTGAATTCTGACAAATTTGAGAGTCTGATCCCCGAACTTGTGAGTTTCATCATATCTCATGAATTTCTTAGCTCCTTCTTTGGCGAAAACGACCCCAAATGGTTTTCTGATGAACGTGCAAGGTTTCATACCCAAATGAATGTTCATTTGTGGGGCGGTGAAGTTGAGAGAGGTTTGATAACTTTCAACTCCTAATTGTGCATCTTCAACTCTTGCCTGGATGATGCGTTGACGAGCAAAAACTAGAAGTGAATTGATGAGATCATACTGAAGTTTGTCGGGCAAGTTCTGAATTTTGCCTTGAACCTTGAGTACATACATATCTTCGATGTCGTTTGGATTCAATCGATGCTAGTCAGCTTCACTGAATGAGTACTCTTTGTCATCACTTCGTCAGACCACAATTTTGTCAAGAAAGTTATAGCCATATCTTTTTNTTCTCGTAGAAATCTGATAATTTCTGACAACGAAGGACGTGGAGTGAATTTCTTGAAGTTTCTGGAACCTTCAGCAGGTAAGCCAAGAACAAAGCGTAGAGTTTCGACGTTAAACTGAATGTCTTTGTGATCAAGTCGTATCCCCATTGTTTTGCCGTTCTTACTGACTTCAAGAGATTTCCAGAATTGAGTTAAGTAGACTTCAGGTACGGAGCATGAACAAGTAAGTAGTTGTCGAATGTAATGATGCTGTAGAACCTACACTATGATTTGACATGTTGGATGACACGGGAGTTTCTCTAGATCAACTTTCAAATTAGACTTTCCGATATTCCTTTCATCTCCTTCAATTAACTCATGCCTAGGAGTGGTTCCTTGAGACATCTTAGTACCTGAAATGCATCAAACAACAAACGAACACAATATAGTGATGTTTGTGTTAGTGAGCATTCCAATTTCCAAGTTGTCGTCTTTGATGAGATTAGTTGTGACCAAAGAATAATGAGACGTATAAGCATGCACAACTAACAAGCATCAAACCAAAGTAGAACACATACAACACATTATACACATTTAAGTATAAGACAAAACCACTCACTTAGCATCATACTCGACAGATTCACATTAAACTTGATAACTTATATCAATGCCATACTTGATAGAATCTAAAAAAATTTGGGCAGAGTTTCGTTACATATAAGTCACAAGAAAAGAACCCATACTCGAGGGTTCTTGAGGTTCACTCCTTACTCGGAGACAGATCACCAAAAACATGTATACTCGATAATAGCACAGAGACCATACTCGATAACAGGTACATTGTCATACTCGATAAAACCATAGCAACCATACTCGATAACAGGTACATATTCATACTCGATAAAAGATGACATACTCGATAGTCATAGAACATAAGTATACTCGATAAGGTAACTAACTATAGCATACTCGATAACAACAAAATGAATAATCATAACAGTACTTACTCGATAAGTGAGCATACTTGATAAGCTTAGCATAGCCACATACTCGATATGACCAAATACTCGATAAGAATTCATGATTTGCATATTCGAAGAATAGAAACTACTTTATCGAGTAAGAAAGTTGGATTTCTTTCTCGAATCAAAACTGTTTTTATGCTTCGAGTATGGAAAGCGTGATTTCTTACTCGATAATCCATAGCATACTCGATATGTTCATCATATACTTGATAAGTTCATAACACCACTCGATAATCCTCACATAGGGCCGAAAATTTTAGTATGATTTGGGTTACGGGCTTGCTTACATTTGACTTCATTTGGCATAACTAAGCACAATCCAACCTTAAAACTCAAATAAGCCAAGTTCCTCAAACATAATAATGAAAACAGTTAAGCATATAAGGGCGAAATCAATAAAATGTAATCGAGAGATTCTAAGACTATGAGAGCATGTTATGGGAGCAGGTATAAGACACAAACAACAAAACACACAAGCAAAGACCCAATCAATACCAATCACCTATACGAGCCTTAAAACCACATTTTATCCAATTCACTCAAAATAGATGAGTTAAAGGCCAAATTGAAGGTGAGTTTTATCATCTAATGACCTACCAACACGGCTTATCAACTCTAATTAGCCTAAAACCTCAGATTAAAGAAACACCTAAATTAGTTCAAGAACCCTAATAAACGATTAACACCAATTAAGCCACAGAAGAGATTCAAGAGATTAGGCACAAGATAATGAGTAATTAATACACAAGATTCACACTTACAATCGAGAAAACTCAAAAATCAGACAATCTTGGGTTGAGGAAAAAATTGGCAGAGTTAAGGCGCGTTTTTTTGTTTGTATGAGAATAAAATGAGTCCTTGTCTTGTTTATATAGGTGAAGCTTTAGCTTGTTGGCAGTTTTAGTCCTTGTACTTATTAACAAACCAAACTTTTGACATTTTTGGCAATTACAGTCCCTTTGGTTATTAAGTCATGATTTATCGAGTTCAAATAGTAAAGTCTAAGAGTAAAAGTGACGAAACTCCCCCTCGAACCAATACCATAAATTGATGACGGTTTAACAAGAGTTTGGGGGTTTTTTTTTTTTTTTTTTTTTTTTTTTTTTTTTTTTTTTTTTTTATAGGAACAATCTCATAACTGCCGGTGACATCAACAGTTGTGTCATCCGTTTCTTGATCATCATTCTTATCATCTTTATCACTCTTGGTTTCATTATCACTTACTACATCATCTTCATTTGATTCTTCATCACTTTTCTTCTCTTCTTCACTCATTTCTTTTACTCTTTCATCACTACTTTCCGATTCTCCTTCAGATTCGTCATTAACAACTTCGGTATCATCCTTATCTTTGTCACTTTCCTTTTCTTCCCCGTCAATAGACTGTTTTTCAGAACTTGAGGACACTTCTGCCTTATCGGAATCACCTGAATCATCTGAATCATCTTTTTCTTGATCAGTATCTGAGAGTGTTTGAGAACCGGATTCTTCAGACTTATCTTCATCTTCATCATTCTCAGATGATGGATTCTCCAACTCAACATCCTTAGTACCAGAACCTTCACCTTTCTTTTTCAACTTGGCTATTCTTTCCTCTTCTGAACGTTTACTTTCTTCTAATGTTATTTGTAGTTGTTCCTCTTCTTCAGATTCGGATAACGGTGGAGTTCCAGCTTCTTCTTCCTGATGTTGTTTACCCTTGCCTTTAGTTTCCTTTACCCTTTTAGCAGTTGCTTCCTCAGTTACCTCATCAATCGATTCATCACTAAGGGTAAGTTTCCTTGTGGGTTGACGAGTAACTTTCTTTGTTCTAGACTTGGGAGCCTTGAAGACCTTTTCAGTACCCTTAGAAGCTGCTTTGGTTTTCTTAGAACTTAACCCGACTGAGTCATTCCTTTGGGCATTGTCATAGACTTCATAAGCTTTAGTCTTACGAACAGCATCAGGTAAATGAATATCAGGAATTCTCATCCCTTGTTTCGTGGTGCTTGTTTTGTGAATTCTGGCTGAGGTGTACATTAGATCCATAGCAGGTGTATGTTCCTTATCCTCCCGTCTAGCATCAATATCTGAATATTTATGCATGAAGTGTCCAATGAGATACTTGGTAAACCGAT
>LBNU01010407.1:18899-36455 GCA_014162995.1 Artemisia annua
GTCAGCTCGCCGCCAATAGTTTTCTCGGATGGCCTAGATCCACTTCTGACGCCATCACCTTATAAACTCCTCTGGGCCGTCACACTTTAACTTTACTCCTGACGGCCTACAGTTCCTAACACCTGACGGCGTCAGGTGTTAATTCCTCTGGCCCGTCATTTGAAAATTGGATTTCACTCTTTTGTCAAGACTTTCTGACGGCGTCACCTTGTGACTTCTGACGCCGTCAGGTTATAAATCACCATCTTTTGGGACTTTGTCGTTTTCTTCACTTTTATGCTCCAAAAACGTCCGAATATGCATGTTTTCCAGAATTCCTCTCAAAAGTACCTAAAATGACAAAAGGAACGATTTAGGGCAATATTTGATCACATTTATACGAATTAGGGCTTAAATGACCCCCTAAAAGCGTAACACTTTTCGTCTCATCAGTGCTTAGATTTGCAATGAAGAACAGTGTTGTAGGAGATTGCTATCGCGCTTTTGGAATCACAGTACATCGGGATTTTGTTGAATAAGTAGCCGTAGTCCATTAGCTGTGTTCGCATCCAGATGACTTGAGCACAGCAAGCAGACATGGCTACATATTCAGCCTCCGTAGATGATAATGAGGTGCAATCCTGCTTCTTCGATTGCCAAGACACAAGTTTGTCTCCAAGAAACTGCAAACCACCAGAAGTACTTTTGCGTGTGTCTACGCACCCTGCATGATCAGCATCTGAAAAGGCTATTAGTTCAAAACCAGAATCCTTTGGATACCAGAGTCCCATGTTAATGGTTCCCTTTATGTATCGAAGGATTCGTTTAGCCTCATTGAGGTGACGTTCAGTAGGACTAGACTGATAACGAGAGCACAAATACAGCAAAGACAATATCTAGTCTGCTAGCGGTTAGATACATGAGTGACCCAATAACACTTCGGTATTTGTGGGGTCAACAGGTTTCCCATGTAAATCCGCATCTAGCTTAGTTGCGTTGGCCATTGGTGTATTGTAGGTATCACAATTGGTCATGCCATGTTTCTTAATTATCTCTTGAGCATATTTAGATTGACTAAGGAAAATCCCACGGGGTGATTGATGAACTTGTAGTCCTAAAAAGAACGTAAGTTCACCCATCATAGACATTTCAAAATTTTGTTTCATTAATTTTGCAAAAGCGTTTGAATACTTTTTATGTGTAGAAGCAAAAATAATGTCATCAACGTATATTTGCACAATTAAAACGTCATCCCCGTGTTTTTGGATAAACAAAGTTGGATCTATCAAGCCTTTGGTAAAATCATTAGCAAGCAAGAAAGCAGTAAGTTTATCGTACCAGGCCCTTGGGGCTTGTTTGAGACCATAGAGAGCCTTCTTAAGTCTGTAGACATGATTAGGATGCTCTGGGTCGATGAATCCTTCCGGCTGACTAACATAAACTACTTCACGTAATTCGCCGTTCAGAAATGCTGTTTTCACATCCATTTGATAAACGACCATATTTTTGTGAGCAGCGTATGCAAGAAAAATGCGAACATCTTCTAGTCTAGCCACAGGTGCAAAAGACTCCTCAAAATCAATTCCTTCTTCCTGAGAATATCCTTTAGCAACCAATCAGGATTTGTTACGAATAACTGTGCCATCTGCGTCCAATTTGTTTTTCCAAATCCATTTCAGCCCAATGACGTACACTCCATCTGGTCGTTCAACTAATTCCCACACTTCGAGTTGTTTGAATTGGTTGTATTCCTCTTGCATTGATTCAATTCAGTTGTCATATGTGAGTGCTTCCTTAATGTTTTTGGGTTCTGCTTGACAAACTGTGAGTGCATAAATGCAATGTTCAGCTTCGGAGTGAAGTCGTTGTCTTGTCATAACTGGAGCTGAAGGATGTCCAATGATGTTGATTAATGGATGATCTTTAGTCCACTGATGCGTTGAAGGATGAGGGTTATGGAACTGCTGCATATTGACTGATTCCAAATTGCGTGTTGACGACTCTGCAATATCTTCAAGGTTTGGAGTCGGAGCAAACGGATTGAAAAGCGCAAGTGGATCAAAATCTGCAGGTTCGGGTACTTGTTGTTGGTTCAGATCTTCAGCTGCATTGTCTGTATTGGAATCGGTTTGTTCAGCAAACGGATTGAAGAACTCATTACAAGGTGCACTGTTGTCTACAGTAGTAGTTGTAGGAGCAGTTTTATCAGGTATTGGAATATGATCAGGTTGAGCAGCGGAACTAGTGGATACAGCTGGTGCACTTTGATCAAAAGTGTCATCAAATAGTGGTGCGAACAAGGTTTCCAATTCTTTGCGGGTTGGTGACAATGGTGTAGTTGAAGACTCTGGGAAATTAAGACGGTTGGTTGCGGGTCCTAAGTTGTTGTGCTCAGAAGCCATTTCAGAAAGTTCATCGAAATTAGCGTGAATTGTCTCTTGAATTTCCCTTGTACGACGGTTATAGATCCGAAAGCCTTTTGAATTTTCACAGTAGCCAATGAAGATACCTATGTCAGCTTTAGCTTTGAGCTTCCCAAAATCATCACGATCATTATGTGGATAACAAAGAGCTCCGAACACATGAAAGTGTTGAACATTTGGTTTTCGTTTGTAAACAATCTCATAAGGAGTTTTGTTGTGGCGTCTTGTGATCATACAGCGATTTTGAGTATAACATGCGGTGGAAACAGCTTCAGCCCATAAGTAATCTGGTAATTGAGCATTAATGAGCATCGTTCTTGCAGCTTCTACTAACGTTCTGTTGCATCTTTCGACAACCCCATTCTGTTCTGGACTTCTAGCAATAGACGTTTGATGTTCAATACCCACTTTCTCAAAATACTCACGAAGAGTTTGATTCTTAAATTCAGTTCCATTGTCCGTTCAGACTGTTCTGACTGTGTTTCGAAGTTGAACCTGAATTTTGGTGAGAAAGGTGATGATCATGGAAGGAGCTTGATCTTTGCTTCGAAGGAAGTAAACCGATGGGGCCGTTAATTGGAGTAGTCATCAACAATTACTAATATGTACCTTTTGCCGTTAATTGTTTGAATACGCATGGGGCCACACAAATCCATATGAAGCAGATGAAGAACATGCGTAGAACTTGGTTCAGTTTTAGAGCTGAAGTGGGCACGTTTGCTCTTTCCTTGTTTACAAGCGGGACATAAGTGATCTTTTGAATATCTGAATCGAGGAAGACCGTCAACTAGTTTGTGACGAGCAAGATCTGTCATGGTTTTAAAGTTAAGATGAGACATACGCTTGTGCCATAACCATGATTTTGTCGAAGTTGCTTTTGAAAGAAGACATATAGGAGAAGAAGCGATCATGTCTGACAAAGATATGGTATAAAGACTGTTTCCACGAGTGCCGGACATAAGATCATTTCCTTGTAAGTCGCGAACGAAGCAAGTTTTTTCCCTGAATGCTACTTCCAAATCCCCATCACAGAATTGACCGACTGAGAACAGATTGTGACCAAAGCCTTCGACATAATACACATGACTAATTTCGATGTTACCACTGACATAATCCCCATGTCCCATAATTGCAGCGAAATGATCATTCCCGAATCTGACAGTTCCGATGAACTTTGAAACAAAGTTTCTTAACAGTTTGAGATTGCCTGTCATGTGTCGGGAGCATCCACTATCAACAATCCAAAGAACAAGTTGAACCACCTGCATCACACGAAGGAGACAAAGATGGAACAGGTGTAAGGGTGGAACCCAAAGAAGTTGTGGGTTCCGTTGGGTTAGATATACACACATTTATAATTTTAGGTATCCATTTAAAATTCTGTGTCCTTTCTAACCAACGTTGCCAACTCCAACTAGTTCGTGCTTTCTTCTTAAGGAATTCGCTAGGTGGTGACATGTTCTTAGTAATATTGTTCGCAACTACGGGGGCGACTACATCATTGCTAGAAACTACATTTGGCTTTCTACCTAGCACAGATTTAGAAGCAATAGTGGGCCTAGATTTTCTGCCAGATATTCGTTTCTTATGACGAGATAAAAGAGAGTTTGCCACACATTTTGCATGATCACCAGATAACATACTTTTACAACAAAACACACATGAAGCATTAACATGCAAAGCATTCAAAGGTTCAGCATTCGTTACATAAAGATTAGGATTACAATTTGCCAAATCAATCAAAATCTAGTGCAACATGAGTTTTATTCAAATTCCTAAGGTGGTCTTATACTTCAGAGGCTTCTAGTTTTCCACTTCTACGCTTCCAGATCCTATTTTTCCTTTTAGTGCTCTTACGCTTTGATCTGCTAACGCTAGGAGTGTTGACTATTCCTGTGGAAGTTGAATCATTCTCATTAGAAATTTGAGAGTGTGTTTCTGTTAGGTCACCATATTAGTAAACACAAGTATTCAAATGAAAGAAATGAGATGAGAATTAGACTTGGTTGATTAAGATCAATATGAAAGATGAAAGAACAAGAGTTTCCTTAAGATATGAAATTAATCAACATTTGATACAATAGATATGATGTCCTATATATAGGTGAAAGGTAGGGCGACATCCCTTCCTTCCCTATCTTCAAAACATGTGGGCTTTTAGGCCCATTGGACATCTTATTGGACTTAACTTATAACCATACGATTAACTAAATAACGTAGCTAAATAAGATAATACTAGCAACCTATTACATTGACTGAAATGACCGAGACTTGACTGAATAGTTGAAAACTATGATCCTAACAATCTCCCCCTAAGGATCGGTCATGAAGGATTGTTGAAGGATAGGAGTTCGTCACGGTCATCGAGGTTGCTTGACGTCTTTGTCTTAGGACTTTAACTGTTGACATTTGTAGCTTTAGACGTCATCAAAATGATTGTAGTAGAAGTGATTCATCATTCTTTGTTCTTTGTCTTTGTTGATGTGAAAATGATAGATCATGTTGTAAACCGCCATACGTCACATTCGGTGTCTCCAATGAATTCGCTCCATTCCGACATGCTCATATATCTCTGACTGTGTTGTAGTTATGCATTCGTAGCCCTTTTGTCTTTGTTGTTGAAGATTCATGATTGTTGTCGTAGAATCTTTTCTTTAGACTGTGATGTTACATCGAGCTTTCTTTGGCATTTGAGATGTATGTATGAGCATGTGGAAGTTGGTGTTCAAGATGGCATTTGTACCTGAAATAAAACAGTTAGCAATAATACAACCGGTACTTACAGGTTTGAACTAGAATTCGTCAACATCATAGTGTGAAGACTCCTTCTAATTCGCGCCAAGGCCGTTCCTAATCGGATACCCCGTAAGGAGCTTACACGGGCACAACTAAGTACACCCACGATTAGGTGAGTCGCTGGAGATCACCCCACGACTGTAGACCGTTTGAAGCCATTATAAACACTAAGCGTAACCCACGAGGAATTACCGAAGTGACCTACTATCAGGGCTGTTTGATGTTGACCCTTGCAGGATTTCCGTTCAATCATTCGAGAAATACCTAAGTAAATCCCTCATGAACGTTTTAGGCAGATTGCTAAGATCTGCGAAGGACTCGATAATTTACAGTTGGTGTCCATTGATGTAGAACAACCAATGTAAGATTATTAAGTGTACCTAAGAGATCTTTGATGTATCTCGTGGCTCTAGACTCAATTAGTGCAACTTATGGTTTCCTATGCGGAGATTGGGGCAGGGTCTCCTGTTTCAATATCAACCAACTCTAAATAGAAGGTCGATAGATTACAACGGTTCCCCGTGAGAATGAAACAAGTATCTTTTGAGAGATACCCGAGTGGCTAGAAGGTTAAGGTGCATGCGTCACTGGGTCCATGACGTCTTTTATCTTCAATACCGGTGTCGCCTTAGCAACAACCAGTAGCATATGAATTGAACCCGGTGTCTGCCCTAAGGTTGAATAATTTGGAGGGCTCATTTCTTTTCACCCTTTTCATAACGTTTCTTTTTAATTCTTCAACCCCTTCTTTCTCCGTTTCATTCATTTCTCCTTTTTCGAATCATACCTAAGGACTTCTAAATACTAACTATTGGTGATGTCCTTGGGTAGATCCCTCCGGTTTAGGCGGATCATAGGACGGTTATTCCTAACCTTAGTCACCTTATAACTCCATGACTATCCTAGTGATGCCTTTTGAAACCATTCATTTGAAAATCTCTCAAAGTGTTTGTGAATAAAAACATTTTATAACACTTTGAGGGTTTTATTTTCTTATGAAATACTCCCCCTCCACATGTGCTTATGAATACATTGCGGAAAATAACACATGCGGGAGAAGTTAGCACTTTAGAATTGATCCACTCTTAATAGATATGTACCCGAGGGACACGGTTACGTTGCTTAGTTAAAGGGATGCATTGTCAGTTTTTAGGTGACAACTAGCCCTAATAACTACCTTGAAGTTGTAAACATTCCATAAAGGAAGTTAGACCCGTTAAAGTAACGTCGAGAAAGAGTTTCTCGAAACGGTACAATCTACTCGGATAAATCCTTTCGAATACTAACGGTTTTTGTTTCGTCAATTCTTGGGTCAATTCTGAGTCGAGCTCGAGTGAGATACAATATTGCCACATCATATTTTAATCATTTTCTTCTTCTCCCCCTCAAAAATAGCATATTAGATGTTGTTTTTGCAAACGATTTTGATTAAAATATGCTTTTTGAGTCTTTTGGGGAGTTATCATCAAAGGTTTAGAGATTTTAAGAACGATGTTTTGGTACAAGTAGTCCCCCTCAACTTGTTGATACTCATTGAGGTGAAATACTTGTCTTTTGAGTAGAATTGTGAAAATCTGAAAAGTTTGATAAATTCTACTCAAAAGTAAGAAGCCTTCGCTCCTTATCTTAGGATTGTAGCACTGAAGCGTACCACAGGATCCTTTCTTTACAAGGAATGGGTTGTGCACTGTTATGTGTACACAAGCCTTAATAATTTACAATTAACAAGAATGAATTAGAAATAATGAAAGGTTATACTAAAAGCTTAAGTCTGAGATGAGGTCAAGGCATTGAAGTCGGTGAACTTTGCATTTGGCCTTTGAAATGTCAGGATCGGAAACGATGGACGAACCCCGATATAACTTTCCAGCCTCCTGATCTGTTCCCTCCGGTTGAGCCTTTCTTCGATGGCATGGATGAAGTTCTTTACCATTCTCCGTGTGCTAGAATTCCACCTGGTATGCTTTCCTTCTTTCACCTTTTTCAGATCGTCCGTCAATCTCTCTACTAAACATCACGAACTCGTTGCAAGGTAGCATCACATAACTTATGAAGCTCGTCGAACCGCATAAACCGTAGCTGATTCTTTGAGTTGAGGTAAGTAACCCCGAACTTTGGTTTTTGGAGAATCATTAGTTGAGATGCGTCATGTAGTTCTTCGATCATGAGTTGTGGTTTGGTCAAGTTGAGATGATTCTGGTAGCTTTCAACACCTAACTGTAGATCTTCTACACGTTCACGGATGATCAGTTGTCTGATGTACATGAGCAAGGAAGAGATGAAGTTGTACTGAGTTGACGTTGGGAAGCCCCTCATTCTTCCTTGAACTTTCTCCAGATACATATCTTCTACGTCATCTAGATAAAGATGTGGGAAATCGGCTTCACAAAACTTGTAGAGCTGTTCGTCTTGCCTCTTAACCACTATTTCCTTCATGTAGACATAATCAAACCGTTTATCTTCCAGGATTTGCATGATTGCGACGATTCGGCCTTTGTTCTTCACATCACCGGATGTACGTTCACGTCTGTGAGTGTAGCCGAGCTTTCGTCGTTCTGACCAGTTCTGAATTCCAAACAAAGCGTCTCTGTTGTATTCCACAATAGAGTTGCTGAAAATAGGAGCGGTTTCTTCAATGTTTGGAACCTCATAACGAGCAGCTGGTACTGAAATCCTTAATGAAGACTTGTAGCGATCTTTGGAAGCTTTGATGTCGTGTTGCAGGTAGCGGAGATCGTAGTTGAAGAAGAACCGATACGGAATTCTAGGCTTGTCAGCAAAGCCTTGAAGAGGTAAAGGTTTGGTCCAGTCGGTGAAATACGGTTCGTTGTGCTTTCCATGTGCATCAAAGTTGCTTTCCGGATTAAGCCAATCAAAGGAGTCTGATAAAGCTGATGCAATGTTCTGCAAATGGTAGTCCAGCTCTATTTTGTTTCCTGATCGTGCCTTAAGAAAGTCACGAGCATCCTTGTTGATTCGCCTAAGTTCAGCTTTCGTCACCTTCTCCAGCTGAAGACCCGAAAGAATACTCTGAGCGTATTGTAGAGTGTTGCCCGGGAGTGGTTCTTCGGTTTCAAGCGGTGGATGAGCTTTAATCATTGTAGTGACCCATTCAGATTCAGGAGCCTCAGGAGCATCTAACCATGTAAAGCGTTTGGTTTGCTTCTTCTTACTCTTAGACTTGTCGGTCTGAGTTGTTGATGATTTTCCAGCTTGTGGTTCAGGAGATTCAGTTTGAATGAATTCATGTTGTGGTTCCTCCTGTTGATCATCTTGCTGAAGCATGAATGGTTCTTCTGCTGCTGTGGGTCCAGACTTGGGTGCTGAACTTTGTGGTTTGCGGGTAGAAGTCTTAGATGCTGGTGGTTGTCTGGATGATGATGGTTTGCGGCTAGACTTGGATCTTTTACTTTGTGAGTCTTTGTCCGGATCATCGTCTTTTCTTGGACGTTTGCGTGTACCAGCGGCTTCTTTACATGACTCTGTTGCCCTCAGGGATTCAAGTAATGCAGCTTCTTCATCAGTCTTTTCTACCTTTTCAGCAAGTTTGGAAGCTAACAAAGTTTCCAGTTGTTCCACGGTTAAATCCACAGGCTCAGTAGGAGGCCTGTTCGTTTGCAGATAGAAAGGAGTTGACTGAAGCGTTTTGACGATGTTTTTACGAATCCTGATGTCTAGCTCATTTCTGATGGGTTTCAGCAGTTCAGACAACTCTGGAGTTACTGTAGATACAAGATTTTCACCCAAGTATTCTTTGGTGTAGTCTTTGATCATCTCTTCCATATCTGCTGTCATGTACTTGTCAACTTGAGCTTTAGTCTGCATTAACTCCTGTACTTTATCAGAGAGCTGAGTAACCAGTGTAGTCATTTTCTTCATTTGGTCTTGAAGATCACCATCGTGTTGTTGTGGTGTTCTCCTAGTCCTTGAAGATCCCGCAATATGCTTTGCCCGTAAAAATGCTTTTGTAGTTCTCAGACTGGCTTTCTTCATTCTTGGTCTTTTTGCTTTTGGTGGTGGTGGTGGTGGTGACTGGTCTGATGATGATGATGATGATTCTGCTTCTCTATCTGATTCAGAGTGAGGTGGAGATGGATCTTTAGGTGGTGTACCTTGAGGGATTGGAGGTCTTTCCGGTGTCGGAGACCTATCTTTTGGCGGTGATGGCATGTCGGTGTCGAAGAATTGATCATCTTGATCTTGATCATGGGGTTGATCATCAAGATTTTCTTCTGCCGGTTCCTCTGAGGTTTTCTTACTCAACTCCTCTTCTTCCTGACCTTTGGCTTCGACCTCTGGAATTGTTGTCTCAGTTTCCTTTTGTAGTTCATCTGTAGCCTCTTCTACTCCAGCATCTTTCATAATAGTGTTACCCTCAGCATCCTTTTCCAGTTGTTCTGTTGTTGTTTCAGTTGCTGTTGGAGGTATCACTGTGCTGCTAGAACCACCTTCTCTAGCTTGGAGTTCAAGTTGTTGCTGATGAGCTTGTTGCAATTGAAGGTTGAGACGAGCAGCCAATTTGAGCTTTTTCTGCTCTTCCTTTTCCAGGTATCGGGTGTCAACGATTATGCTTTTCAGCTTGCCTTTGTCAGTTGAAGGTTCAGATTCAGGTACCACAGTTTCTTCATCATCATTCCCAGGTTCACGGATGACAATTCCTTTTCTTGGTTGTTGTTGTTGCTCATGGAGAGTTTCTAAACTTAATTGTTTTGCCAGTTCGAGTTCAGGATCCTCTTGAGCAACATACCTTATTTCATAGTCCCCTCCTTCATCTGTGTCGGTTTCGGTTTCGGAGCCAAATTCTGACCCACTAGCTTCTGATGGTGGTGGTGATGGTTCAGGTGTGATGACTTTCTTCTTGATGACTTTTCGTTTTGGGGCTGCAGCAGGCTTAGACTTTGGTTGTTTAGGAGTTTGAGTACTACTGGAGCTTCCAGACTTAGCACCTCTCTTGCTGCGAGTCTCCCTTATGTATCTGGGAACTTCTTCGGTTTCAGAAATGCCTACTCTCCCAGCTTTGTAGGCTAAGTCGTAGATTCGGTAGTTCGAAGATGCAAGAATCTTGTCATTCAGAAGATTGTCAGGTATTCTCAGGCCTGTGGTCCTTGGAGTGAACTGAATGGACTTGACGAAAGCAATCTTGTCATCGTCCACAATGCTGTGCTTTGGTTCGGTACGGTCAAACATCCTTTGGCGAAACTCAGGAGTTTTGCCAACGAGGTAGTCAATGAGCATTTTGGTGAACCTTAAGAAAGGAATCATGGTTCGACCAGTAGTACGGATCTGAAAGATGATGTCGCTCATGATTGGATCTGCAAAGTCAATGTTGGCCTTGCTCATCATCCCCCAGAATACTTGCAGATGGGATAGTCGGGGATGTTCATGACCACTCTTCCGTCCCGTGATAGATCTGATGATAAGCATGTAAAATGTTCTCCAAGGTTGAGGTAGATACTTGACGTTTAACTTGGACAGTATAAGCCTGGAGGACTCTTCTGTATCATAACCAAGCTTAATCATGTAGTCGAGTACTTCAAGCTCTGTCAACATCGGTTCATATTCATTGGAAGTAGGAAGCATTAGAACCGTTCTGAGAACATCTAGATCAACTTCGTATTCCTGTTGTTCTAGAGTGACCTTGAATGAAGCATCATCCAAATTAACCTGAGCAGTGTGCCAGAACTGGTGAATGTAGAAGGTTGGAACAGAAGCAGACTTCGTAAGCATGCTCTTGCACGGATGTGCCAATAGAATGTCTTTGACGATCCGGCAAGAATCTTCAGTAATCCTGAGCTTGTAGAAGTCTAAACGAAGATTGTTCTTGCCAAGGGTCACATGTTAGTCAGCTGGAACTACTTCACCAAGTGTTAAAAGTGGAAGATTCTGTGCGGGTGCGTTTTCTGCTTGTTGTTGTGGTTGAGCCATTGTGAACTGAAAATATGATGTCATAAGATCAAACATTCAACTTGTTAGTTTGTAAGTTAACGTACGAGTTTGATACTTAAGATCATTTAATTCCATTTTGCATGCAAAGTACGTTAAATACGTGAGATGTTGTTATGACGATGTTAAATTGCATATAATCTAAGACGTAACGTTAAACAATCAAAACACATTATGCAAATTAAGTACATCTAAATGATTACACAATCACTAAACATCCACAATTTAATGTCACAATGGTCACAAACACATGAATACAAGTTCACAAGAATACAACTTAGATTTTATAAAGTTTACATATCATACAAACTTTTCAAAAATTATGCTAAGTGTGATCTCGATAAGTTGTAAATCTGTAATCTCGACAATTCTTCATTCAGTGATTTTGATAACATTTGTTTTGTGTGTTCTCGATAACTTTCAAAATGAAAGATTTCGATAACATGAAAAACAAATGTTTTCGATAACAAGAATCCAAGGTTTGCGATAAAACATCTTTCCAAGATTTCGATAGCTTAGGGTTTTCGAAAACACTGTGATTTCGATAACATTTATTGAAAAGATTGCGATAAGTTATAAAGAGATCTCGATAACTTTCGTTATGAGGTATCTCGATAATTTATCGAATGATTTCGATAAATGTTCTCGATAAAGATCACTTTGTCGAAAATTCTTATACAAGAACTTTCGAAATCATCATGTAGACCTACGTTTGTGAAAGTTTGTTGATTCCTTGTGTGAACCTGAGACAATTAAGCAAAATAACAAAGTTATTCACACAAACAACAAGCACACACACGATTTCGATAACTTTCATAAGCCCTAAACTATCTAGATCATACGTTAGATGGATTCATGTTGTTTAATCAATGAATTCATATAATTAAAGCATAGAGAAACATGTTGGGATCACTGAATTAGAACAAATAACAACACACTAAAAATACCCAAAACAACGAATCCTCAAGAACATCTAGATCATGCAAAACATGTAATTGAAACGATTCAAGCACAAACATATGTTCTTATACTCCTAACAAGCATATCCCACCACTAAAATTAAACAAACTAACACTTACTCTCAAAAACCCAAATTAGCGAAAACTAGGGGTCATCGAAATCCATTGAATCATGTTATAGGAAAAGATTAGAGCATGGAAACATGATTAGGGCAGTTAAAAACACAAAAACCCTATGTCTAATCAACCTAATCATCCATAATCAAGAATCTCAATATTTGCGTAAACCCTAAGTCTCGAAATACAAATTACGCAAAATCTAACCATTGATTTTCAAATTCTATAAAAACCCTATGTTGTATTAACACAAAGATCATGAAATGACTTACTTTTTGAAGATCTATGGAACGGATTATGAGTTTGAATCTTGGCCGTGTGATGTTAGTGAGAGAAGTTATAATTTTTGTTTTTGATAAAAAGGAAAAACGAAGGGGGTGATTGGTTAGTAGTATATTTTTTTTTATCTTTCACATCTTGGCAACTTAAGTCCCTTAACTACATGTTTTCTATTATAAGTCCTAATTAAAAGTCTAAACGGTTAACTTAACGACTTATGGCAATAATAACTTCTAAGGCATAACCTAATAGGAAGAAATGCCAACCTTAATTGACATAAATGTATTCCGTGAAATACCACCAAAATTAAAAGCAAAAAGAATCATTTAATGCAAGTGCACGTCTTTTGAGTAAATTTGAGAAATTTTGACGAACATTCTCCCCCTCAACATTTGGTCGTAAAAATATGGAAAATTTTGAAAGACCAAGATGTTGAACGAGATCGTGTGCTTGCATTTGTGAACTAAAATTAAAATAAAAATACTAGAAGAAAATAAAAGAAAATCTTTTTGTTATTTTATGGTTTTTCCATTTTTTCTTTTTGTTTTTGAATAATTATATACAAAAGATAGTTATGTTGTTTGACTCTATTAATTTTTTACCAGAAGAGTTTTTAAATCATCTGGAGTCAAACATCGCATACCAATTCGGTGAACGAGTTCAGAAAACCTAGCCGGTGGTAAAGGTTTAGTGAACAAGTCTGCCAATTGGTATTCTGTACCCATGAAGTATAACTCTACTGTACCCTTCTCGACATGTTCCTTGATGAAATGATATCGGAGATCGATGTGCTTAGACTTGGAATGTAGAACTGTGTTGCAGGAAATAGCAATGGCACTTTTTGAGTCACAGTACATCGGAATCTTCTCGAATGAGTAGCCATAGTCCATCAGCTGCGTACGCATCCAAATGATTTGAGCACAGCAGGCAGCCATAGCCACATATTCTGATTCAGTAGATGAGAGTGAAGTGCAGTCCTGCTTCTTAGATTGCCAAGACACAAGCTTGTCTCCAAGAAACTGTAGACCACCAGAAGTACTTTTTCGTGTATCCATAGACCCTGCATGATCAGCGTCTGAAAAAGCAATTAGTTCAAAACCAGAATCCTTCGGATACCAGATCCCCATGTGAATGGTTCCTTTCACGTATCGAAGGATTCGTTTAGCCTCATTGAGGTGACGTTCAGTAGGACGCGACTGATAGCGAGAGCACATAAACACAGCAAATACAATATCCGGTCTGCTAGCGGTTAGATACATGAGCGACCCAATAATACTTCGGTATTTTGTGGGGTCTACCATTTTCCCATGTAAATCCGCATCTAACTTAGTGGTGTTTGACATTGGGGTATTGTATGTGTCACAACTGGTCATTCCATGTTTCTTTATTATTTCAAGAGCATATTTTGATTGACTTAGGAAAATACCACGGGGAGATTGATGAACTTGTAATCCTAGAAAGAACGTAAGTTCACCCATCATTGACATTTCAAAGTTTAGTTTCATTAATTTTGCAAAAGCATTAGAATACTTTTTGTTAGTAGATGCAAAAATAATGTCGTCTACGTAAATTTGTACGATTAAAACGTCTTCCCCGTGTCTTTGGATAAATAAAGTTGGATCTATCAAACCTTTGGTAAAACCATTAGCAAGTAAGAAAGCAGTAAGTTTGTCATACCATGCCCTGGGGGCTTGTTTGAGACCGTAGAGAGCCTTCTTAAGTCGATAGACATGGTTTGGATGCTCTGGGTCTACAAATCCTTCCGGCTGACTGACGTATACCTCCTCACGTAACTGACCATTCAAAAATGCTGTTTTGACGTCCATTTGGTACACGATCATGTTTTTGTGAGCAGCGTATGCCAGAAAAATCCGTACAGCTTCAAGTCTAGCCACGGGTGCGAAAGATTCTTCAAAGTCGATTCCTTCCTCCTGACTATAACCTTTAGCTACCAATCGGGATTTGTTGCGTATGACATTACCTTCTGCGTCCAACTTATTCTTCCATATCCATTTAAGTCCAATCACATAAACTCCATCCGGTCTTTCAACTAATTCCCAGACTTCTAGTCTCTTGAATTGGTCGAATTCTTCTTGCATAGACTCAATCCAATTATCATGTGTCATTGCTTCCTTGATGCTTTTTGGTTCGGCATGAGAGATGGTGAGTGCATACATGCAGTGTTCGGCATCGGAGTGAAGTTTCTGTCGAGTCATCACTGGAGCTTGGGGATGACCAATAATGTTGACAATTGGGTGATCACGTGTCCAATGATGTGTTGACGGGTGAGGGTTATGGAACTGCTGCACATTAGTCGATTCCAAGTCCCGTGTTGACGACTCTGGAATATCGGAAAGGTTGGGAGTCGGTGCAAACGGATTAAAGAATGCATTGGGATCGTAATTTGCAGGTTCGGGTACTTCAAGTTGATTCAGATCTTCAGGTGCATTGTATGAGTTGGAGTCTGTCTGTTCATCTGCTGTTGGTGAATCTGTTGGAGGTGCATCAGTTTCTACAGTAGTTGTAGTAACGGGTGTATCAGGCACTGGAATAGTGGCAGTTTGAGCAGCGGAATCGGTGGATACATTTTGTGCACGAATCTCAAAAGAGTCATCAAACAGTGGAGTGAACAGCGTTTCCAATTCTTGACGGGTTAAAGGTAAAGGTGCATCTGAACGATCTGGGAAATTTAAACGGTTAAGTTCGGGTCCTAAGCTGTTGCGCTCAGAAGCCATATCAGTGAGCTCATCAAAATTAGCGTGTATAGTCTCTTGAATCTCTCTGGTCCGACGGTTGTATATCCGAAACCCCTTAGAATTTTCACAATAACCAATAAAGATTCCTACATCAGCCTTAGCTTTAAGCTTTCCAAAGTCATCACGATCGTTGTTCGGGTAACATAGTGCACCAAAGACATGAAGGTGTTGAACATTGGGCTTACGTTTGTGGACAAGTTCATATGGTGTGCGATTGTGTCGTTTGTTGATCATACATCGATTCTGGGTATAACATGCTGTTGAGACGGCCTCTGCCCAAAGATAGTCTGGTAGTTGTGCATTGATCAGCATTGTGCGGGCGGCTTCCACTAAAGTACGGTTTCGTCTTTCGACCACGCCATTTTGTTCGGGAGTCCGAGCAATAGATGTTTGATGAACAATACCTACCTTCTCAAAATAATCCCGAAGGGTTTGATTCTTAAATTCAGTTCCATTGTCTGTTCTGACGATTCTGACGGTGTTTCTAAGCTGAACTTGAATTTTGGTGAGAAAAGTGACTATCATGGATGGAGCTTGGTCTTTAGTACGAAGAAAGTAGACCCAAGTCCATTTTGAGAAGTCGTCTACTATGACAAGAATGTAACGTTTCCCGTTGATCGTTTGTACTCTCATTGGTCCGCACAAATCCATATGTAATAGCTGAAGAACATGATCCGTACTGGGTTCTTGTTTTGAAGCAAGATGTGCACGTTTGCTCTTCCCTTGTTCACAAGCAGGACAAAGGTGATCTTTAGCGTATCTGAATCTGGGGAGTCCTTCAACCAATTTGTGTCGAGCCAGATCAGTCATGGTTTTGAAGTTGAGATGTGACATTCGTTTGTGCCATAACCATGATTTTGTAGATTCGGCCTTAGAGAGTAAGCAGATGGGAGAGGAAGCAATCATATCAGACATTGAAATGGTATAAAGACTGTTGCTGCGAGTGCTGGACATTAGATCGTTCCCTTGTAGATCACGTACGAAACAAGTTTTCTCCCTGAATGCAACTTCTAAGTCACCGTCACAAAACTGACCGACTAAAAAGAGATTGTGACCAAGACCTTCAACATAGTACACACGGCTGATTTCAATATTCCCACTGACATAATCTCCATACCCCGTAATAGCAGCGAAGTGATCATTCCCGAATCTGACAGTACCAATGAACTTTGATACAAAGTTTCTTAACAGTTTGAGATCACCTGTCATATGTCAGGTACATCCGCTATCAACAATCCAGAGAATGATTTGCACCACCTGCATCACACGAAGGAGACGACGATGGCACAATGGTAAGGGTGGAACCCGATGAAGTAGTGGGTTCCGGTTGGTTAGAAACACATGATATAACAACTTTAGGAATCCAAGCAAAATTATGCATCTTAGTTAACCAACGCTGCCACTTCCAACTAGATCGCGCTTTCTTCTTAGTGAATTCGCTAAGTGAAGGCATGTTCTTAGGATTGCTGGGCTTATCTACAGGGGTAGAAACTACATCCTCAGAAACTACAGGGGGCGTTAATCCTAGCTTAGATTTTGAAGCAGTAGTAGGCCTAGATTTTTTGCCTTTTGTAAGTTTCTTAAGATGTGTTAAGCATCCGCGGAAGTACCTATTATTCTTCTCATGGGGGGGGTACTTAAGTCCTTTTCTAATATCTTTCTCACTCAATATATCACATGGGGGAAACCTATTACACTTCTCAATAGAAAACTTTTTATACCTAGGGTGTGCGCGGGGCATTTAATAAACAAAATCCTCATCCCCATCTGAGAAGGTAATTAACCCTTCCACTAGTTTCTCATCTAAGTTGGTTAGCCTTTTGAAGGGCTTCCCAAACACGACTTGGGTAAGGTTACTATCAATAAACTCTCTTAGATCTTCCATAACCATAAAGTCCGTTTGATAGGTAAATCTCCCCACAAACACATGTAAAGTCTTAGCCCTAGCAATAATATTATCCCCTTGATACTCTAACTCATTTGCTATGATTTTATTGTATTCAGCACGTGAAATGATGTTCATCGGCAAAGTTGAATTAAGGTAAGCATCAAAGCTTCTAAATCCAATTTTGCAAGGGAATTGCATGTTAAACAAACCATCTTTCTCAATCTTTGTCCTAGGGTCAAGATAGTTTAGAGGGTTAGCTCTTTCATTCCCTTCAGGGTCATCAACTACTTCCCCATTCCCTAGGTCTTCATCGGAATCCGACGATTAGTAAAAAGGGCCATTTTCATGGTCGGTGTCATGGTCAGATTCGTCCATATCAGAATGGTTGTTAAAGTGGTGGTTGGGTGATAGGTTTG
>LBNU01010408.1:1388-25888 GCA_014162995.1 Artemisia annua
TGTTGGATGATAATCCATTAATCCATGTTTAGGGGTCATTGTGTAGTTAGTTTAATGTTTATGTATTTAAGTTTAAGACTTTTAGATAGTATGTTAAGTCGTATGTTATTATTAGTGTATGGGTCAGTATGTAAAGTTTGTTTATGGGTCGAATTGGGTTAAACCAACCCAGCCCATATGATGACAGTTAGGGTAGTTATAAGGAACGGTTTCATCACAACCATCACAACGTTTGATGAACCAATGTGTCGTTTAGGAAGCAACGCTTCATGTAGTATATATAGGGATAGGATTCGTTTGTAACAATTAACCTTTCCAGTTTAATAAAATATCGATTATAAAGGTTCAAGAACAGAATTCATTATATACAAAAGCGTGAGTATGTGTGTCGTGTATTTTGTTCAATAGACATGTTTGATTCGAACGTAGAAGATCCGGATGGGACCAACATACTTGATCACACTCACATAATCCATCAATCATTATCGCATGGGTAGTACTATCAGCAACCACGTCAACTCTAATCATCGAGTTAAAGACCTTCATTGCTTCAATCACGTGAAGAAGCTTAAACAAACCACAAAGAACAACATTATAAGTTATGACATTCAGGTGAAAGCTCTTTTCGGGCATGACTTTCAAAAGCACGTCAAGAGCTTCTTGTGTTTTTCCTACAGTTAATAATCCGCTTATAATTGTGGTTAATGTTACATTATCGGGTGTGCAAAAGTTAAACTTTCCCATAACCATATCATCTAATACCTTAATTCCCTCTTCAACTTTTCCCATCTTACAAAACCGTTAATTACCGTGTTTAAAGTAACTACATCATATCAGGATGACAATATGTCTCAAGCATGATAACAAGTGTATTCAAAAGCTCAGTTGAAACATCGTTATTGATCTTCTCATACAGCTTGTAATTAGTAAATGTTGTAAATTCTTGCCTTATCCATACCTGTATTCTTCAACATGATGTCAAGAAGTTTATTTGCCTTACGAAGATCATATTCTCCTAAACAAAAACACTCTATCAAAACCTTGTATGTATACTCAGAGGGCACATAACCAACGCCAATCCCTTGTTACAGTAACTGATACGCCCTTAAATAACCACCATTTTTGGCAAGTCCGTGAACAATAGAATTGTAGGAAACTAAACTCGGAACACAACCTCATTTCCTCATCATATAAACAATCCTTGAGGCACCATGATGTCTTCCATATCTACAAAGTGAATCTATCATCTCCCCATAAGCAAAAGCTTCGTCTACATTCTTTCCTTGGGGCATCTTTTTGGCTATATCAAAAACATCTTTAAACAATCCCTCTTGAGATAAATTAAAGTAATAATCAGATTCGTAAAAGCAGCATGATTAACTAAATGACCGTCATCTTCATCTGCCATTGTTTCCCATAGTTTTTCAAGCAACGACGAGTACCCAAATCCAACATCCCGTTTACAAAGAACCCCATGAATCAAAACACTATATATTAATGCATTAGGCCTCACCCCATGTTCAAACATCTCGTTCGTGCATAACCCTTTTCCCCAATTCTACAATACCCATCGATCAAAGTAGGGTATGACACCTTGTCAGTACAATGACCCAAACTCTTCATATGCAAACAACACATGCGCGAAAGACCCATGTAAACAAACATAACTGGTCAATCAAACGGTCAGAATTCATTAACAAATGCACAAAATGAGGTTTCACGGCAATAATCCTATGCACAAGACGCAATGTGACATATAGTCGTTTACCCCAATCTAACAAACGTGCAATGATTACATTACACGTTCGTTCATCAGGAACAACAAAGCCAATACCTGAAGAGGAACAAAGACATGACTGGAAACAACTATGAGCTTCCTCAAACCGGTTAGAATCAAAGAGAGCATGGACTATGCTGCTGAGGTTGAGTGAATCAAGACGGTATCCATGATTACTGAGGTTGTTAACTAGACGGATTGCTTCATCTACATTGTGATCGATTGCACAAAACTTGTGGATTCTTCTGGTCCAGTAAGATCAGTTAGTAACACTTTCTTCAAGTTGTTCTAGTTGTGATTGCTGTTGCCTTTGTTTATCAGACACAGTACTTCGTGTAAAAAAGGAGCACACTTTAAATGTTTGCAGAGGTAGTATTGAACATCTCTGCTTCATAATTATTTCAAAATGGTTGTTCCCTGAAAATGATCAAAAATAATTAGATGAAACTAATCTATGAAACCACAATCAAGCAAACCTTAGAGCTGCAGTTCCATAAGTATATTATTGGAGGTGTTCCGATTAGCTATTTGTGGGAGCTTATTGGTTTGTTTCAGTTTCAAACGCAAAAGCTTATAAATGGAGCTTATTTAAAGCCTTATTGGCTTATTAAAGAACAAAACAATCTTCAAGTTTTTTTACTAGCTTTTTCAAATAAGCTAATCCAAACACCCCCTAAGCAGTCAAATATAGTACCAATGAATGAGATGTGGATATGGATATTAAACCCTGCTGGTCACTATCTGAAACTGGAAAGTCGGTCATGGCTGCATTTTTAGTGTCATGTTTTACTTATGAAAATCTTTTGTAATTTCTCAATCTATCAGTAGCCTTGTAGTGTTTGTTATATAATGCATCTACTTTCTGGTTACAGAAAGCAGTACGTATGAGAGGGGGAAAAATGTTATGTTGGCTTCTTGCATAGATTCAGTTATGATTTACTATCTTGCAGAATGCTATTGGTCGAAAACTCTAATGTTCAATAATATCGTGTCTTAAAGTCTTAAACATGTATATTTTGATTCTGCAAAAGTCTATAAGATTTGGTTAATGAATATAACCCAATTTTTGGCTTGTTGATGTGGAGCAGATTGATGAACTAGGGGGCTCATCTAAGTGCGCAAGGAACAAGCCCAACTTAGACTATAACTTCCCACCTGTGTGAAGCTACACGACCCATGAGAATCCCAGAGAGATATCTTGACTACCTGGATGTTATGGCAAATACCTATGGCGTTTTGCTGCAAAACAGGCCTAAAGTTCTTCAGTTAGGGATCGGAATTCAGCATTTCTTTTATTCTATTGTTGATATGATGATTAAGCGAACGGTGTAGTATCAGTGATCTGTGTCGGTCACGTATATGTTTAGGCAATATTTTCCATTTTTAGAACAAGTTTTACATTAGTTTGGTGAACCTGATAAAAGTAGACTCGGCCTTGAAAAGGTCCTGCATTTAACTCTGCTAATTATTCAGAGATATAATTTAGTTTTTCCCAAAGCACGTATATAGACTATGTATGTTCATTCCATTCTACATCACTTGCGGTATCATTTCCTATGAGAAAGGGCAGGTTGTAATGTTCTTGTTCGATCCCACTTGCCAAAAGCTTAAAGTTTGCTGGAGTCATGTGCAGGGGACACTTTAGATGAAACCAATCAACAAGTTGGACCAAATAACTTTGATACAACTGTCCCCACTTATCGACATCAAGTGTTTGTAACAGATGTATGTTATCTGATATTACTGTTGTAATGCCTATATTTGGCTATTCAGTATACTCACTCACAGTTGTACAGTTTTGATTAATTGTTTTCAACATGATGCATCTTATCAATGTTTGTTCTACCATATGTTGATATCCTATGCACATGTTTTGGTGAAATGGTCTCTCTAAATGGGAAAGAAGCAGCCTATTCCAGCAATCCAGCTCTGTCAACCTCGTAAATTTGAATAGCGATCTGCAGTTACTAATGGATCAAATGTTAAACCATAACTTTGCCAAGACAGGCTGCCTTTGTTGGGTCATTTTTTATCACAAAAACTATTTGTGATTATTCATGTCTATTACTACTCATCTTATAAGCTTTTTTATAGATATGGCATCTAGCAGAGGTCGCAAGCGGCAGTTCAGGCAATGTGTAAACCGGGGTTTGGGGAAAGCAAGCGGCAGTTCAGGCAATATGTCTATTACTATTTGTGATTATTCATGTCTATTACTACTCATCTTTCTTTTTACCCATTTAACCTGTTATTATGTTTACTGGTTTAAATTTCTCGCTATGTTATCTAGTTAGGCAATGCCTAAAACGAGAAAAGGTGTTAGAATTTGTAATTACAAAGTAGGAGATCCCGATTGTTGACTTATTTCATAGATTCAGTTATGGTCTACTTTATTCCAGACAGCTATTGGTTGATAAACACAAGGTTTTGCTCGTGGCATCAGTTGTCATTGGCTGGCTTGTAATGTCCAGATTCATTCCAGCTAGCCGGTGGCTAATAGCATGCTCTAGTCATGTGGAGTGTATGTCATTAAGGATCAGATCTTTGGAAGGGGGTTAAGGATCAATCACCACATTGTTTCTGAAGCGCCAAAGAGACCATAAAGTTGTTTTGGTGACAACATCAATTCATCAAAGAATTTTGAGTGTACTACCGACAGTTGGGTCCGATCCACCAAATGTGAAGCATCCATGTGGATATTGCGATCTCACACGAAACAAACAGATGGTTTGCTGCAAATTTTGTTGACATTTTGTGTTTATTCATGTTTTATTGATTTAAGTTAAAACTATTAGCGGTTGATTAGTGTATCAGTCTACTTATTCTCAATTTGAAAATTAGTTTATTAATTTCACTCAATGACTCATCTACATCCAAACAGCACCTTATTCTCACTTATCAGCATTTTTAAGTTGCAACTAGCAATTGGCTTGTGACTTATATTGATCCGAAACTATATGGTTTGACTATTCTTCAATACAAACCCACATATTCTCACAAGCTCATGAGCACTTGCTGAAGCGATACAGCCAATAAGCAGTTCCTTTTCTTTCTTTTTTTTCTTTGTCTTTATTTTACTACTGTGTTTAGATGAAATAATAAGCCCAAAAACTTAGTTAAACATATGCAACAATTAAACAAAAGATTGAACACAAAAGCTAACTTCATTTCATTAAAAGCTTAATAAGTACCAAACACTTGAACTTAAGATCCAACTAAAAAGCCCTAATAACCACTTCTAATAACATAATGACTAATCCAACCACCAATTACAAATTCCCTAAGCCCTCTCACCCCTAATCCTCCTAGCCAACTGCATATCTTTGGGCATTATGGTAACACGTTTTGCATGAATGGCACACAAATTAGTATCCTCAAAGAGCCCCACCAAATACGCCTCACTCGCCTCCTGAAGGGCAGCAACAGCCGAACTCTGAAACCTCAAGTCCGTCTTGAAATCCTGAGCAATCTCCCTGACAAGCCTCTGGAAGGGCAACTTCCTGATCAAAAGCTCGGTGCTCTTCTGGTACTTGCGGATCTCTCGTAAGGCAACGGTTCCAGGCCTGAATCTGTGAGGCTTCTTAACTCCTCCAGTTGCTGGAGCTGATTTACGAGCGGCTTTTGTTGCGAGCTGCTTCCTTGGTGCCTTTCCTCCGGTCGATTTACGCGCTGTTTGCTTTGTTCGGGCCATTTCTTCTTTCTTTCTTTTTTTGAAAATGAAAATGAATTTGATTGTTTGTTTTGTGAGTGAATCTGTGAAATGGGTGTGTATATTTATAGGAGTTTGAAATTTTGGGCAAAAGATGGAGGGAGTTAATGTGGGGCGTTGGATCGATGAAGGATTAATGGACGGTGCAGATTGTTCTAAAATGGTGGGTGCGGATCATGATCCGTGTGCTTTCTCAATGGAGTGTGTGATTGGTTCCTTTGCTACCAAGTAAAAGTTTTTATTATTATTATTATTATTATTATTATTTATTCTTTCATTTGTTTAACATCAAATTTTTAGTTATTCATGAATTTATAGTGACAAATCATTTTTTTATGAATACTCTAAGTAATAATCTTCTACAACCAATTGGCAATAAAAAGTTTAATAAAATATGCTCGGTTAGACGAACTTCGACCATATATTGTTACAGTAATGTAACTAGCTGCGGTTAAAATGTGTATTTATCTTTCTTTTGCCTTTTAAAATTTTATAAGGTATTTCTATTTTTAAGTTTATGAAAATGTAGCATTTCATTTGATAAATTAAAAGAATAAAATGTTAGATTTGTAATTTGCATGCCTTTTCACTAATCATCGAAAACAATATGAAATATAATAAAAGATACTATAATAATGTAATTACGGGTTAGTCCTATTAAAACTAATAAGGAAGGGTAAATGTAAGATATTGCAAACCACTGGTAAGGCTGCGATATAAATTAGGGTTATAAACCGAAACCCCATCAGGGTTAAGCTTAGACTCAAAATGAGTATGAGTCCTTGGAGGGTTACAAATAATTTTTTAGAAAGGCTAATGTATATTAATCACCGAAAAATAAAAAAAAAATCACTTACATCAAACAAATAATAATACTTAGACAGTCCTCAAGCAATTAAATAGTGTTTATAAGAGCATCAGGTGTTATGCATAAGAAGAGCTTGCCGCTTTTACGTGGCAACTCGCCACCCCCTCGCCGCCACACCGCCCCCTCGCCACTGTTCGCTACTTCCTCCCTCTTCGTGTAGACGACCGATTCGGAGAAAGAAGAAGCATGGCATGCGATACCCCAGACGCAGGAGCCGCCAGCCGGATCGACCAACAAATGATAGGCCAGACAAAAATAACGACAATAAACTTTTGTACTTTCTATCTGTTTCAAAATCTAACCGTTAAATTGATCTGTTACTTTTTTTTTGGTAGATATTAGGGTGCGTTTGGTTTGTTATAAGGAATGAAAATAAAGGTAATCATTCTTGATATTTTTGTTCGGTTTGTTAATATGGCATGGGTGTTTGATTTCAAAAAGTGGGCCTATTTATCATTTTATGTGATGATTAATAACTAAAAAACCCACCTCCCAATTTAATGGATCTATGACTATGAAATGATAGTTTGATTGTGATAGTAGTAAAACAAACATCTTTAATGCCTATGAAAATATTACTTGATTCCGATTTTCATATACCAAACACACCCTTAGATCCGGTTTTGGGTGAAGTGAAAGAATATAGGTGGTGTCTATAAGTGTGAGTAGTGTGAAAGAGGCGTGCATTTATATTGAGAACATATTTAGGGTTAGAAAGTGAGTGGGATAAGTGTGTTATATAACGAAAATTAGGGCAAAAGGATTGAGTATTTGGACTGGGCTTTAATCATTACAAACTTGGCCGAAAAACTTAGGCAAAGGGGTTAAGTATTTGAATGAAGTTTAGCTTATTTGGAAAAAATGAAAAAGATAATAAATTGGAAGTGGGTGGGGCCCAAATAAAGAATTTGTGTTTTGGAAAAAATGAAAAAGATAATAAATTGGAAGTGGGTGGGGCCCAAATAAAGAGTTTGTGTTGTGTTAGTCTGCACATAGTAGGGATGAATCGATCAATCATCATGAAGGTCGATCTCGATCATTCTTACTGTGGCTTCAAATGAGGATAGATCGATCACCTTTTTTTTAGATGAAGGTCGTTTAATTTAAACGACCTTTGTTGTGTGTTTCTTGTGTTTATTTGTGTGTATTTAATTAAATATAAAAGGTATTTTTGTGAGGTATGTTTTTTGTAGTGTAGGTCGCCTTGGTGTGGTAAAAAAATCGCCTGTAGGTCGTCGGAGAGAGAAAGCTGACGTGTCGGATAAAATAGAGGTCAATCGCCTCCCGTACTGTGTCCAGCCTTATGATATAGGAGGTATTTTGAAGAGGTTGTGTTAAAGTGAGGTGACACTTGTGGAGTTGTGGGGCTCAAATAAAGAGCTCTTGCTATTCATGATACATGATGCTCTAAGATTCAAACAAACATACACATGTAAAGAAACTAAATGCTATGACTCAAAACCTCTTCAAAAGATAAAAAGTAATTTTATTTACAAGATTTTAATGTAAAACAAAATATAAAAAAGTAATTTTATTTATTTATTTGTCGCTAACGTGAAGGTGGTGAGTTTGGTGATCATCACACATGGTCTATGATACATGTTATAAGTGCAAAAGTTGATATAACATCCTATTTACATATAGTAAGAGGTATCTTAAAGTAAAAGCAATCGCTTTAGGCTTTAGTTTTTCAAAGCCTTCGATTTTTATAGCTTGTTTATTAAGGACTCTGGTTTTATAAAGCTTTAAAATTTTGGAACTCGTATATATAATTAATAGGTTTTGTGGCTTTTTATTAGGGATGGCTACAGGCGAGAAAAACCATAACCCGCGGTTACCCGCACCGTGATGGGTAGGTACCTCACCATTTTTTACCCATGAGTAGGTCGTGGGTGAAAAATTGAACCCACCAATGGCTGTTAGGTGAGTGGCAGGTAATGTATACACATCGTGGGTAACTCGTCACACCCATTTTAAAATACTCACGGATATACCTTTAAGAATACAAGTGATCTCATTTTTTTTTAATTTATTAAACTTACATTTTTATGTTACTTAAATATTTATCAAGTTATTAGTAGATATATTAAATAGTCACATAAACATATTAAGAATAGAGTACACTGAACGTCCTTTTTGAGATCCCAAAATATAAGAAGAATATGAATCATCAACGTATCAAATATTTATACATAATATCTCAATTCTCAAGCCAAGCTTGTTTATATTGGTCTTGTGATTTTAATGCACAAGTAACTACTAGTCTTAGACAATAATCTATGAGTCACAAAAGTAGAAATTACACTTTTTTCTATATGTATTAATACTACTGATAATATATAATTAGTGAATAGTTGACTCATCATGTTCATTTTTATCAATATGTCGTAACTTATGTACATTTTTATTAAAGTTTGATTTTCAAAACATTCAAAAACATGTGTGTAAATGTTACGTTTTACAAACTCACAGGTTTACCAGCGGGCATGGGCAAAAATTGTACCCGCAGACGGATGGCGGGCGGGTGACGGGCAAGAGAAAAAACGAAAGTGCGGGTGACGAGTTAGAAGTACTCGTGCGAGTGTCATTCCTACTTTGTGTGCATAATGTTTTTGTTCTTAAGCTTTCATGCTATGAAATAAACATTCAATAATTGTTTTAAAATAAACTAAGTTCATTTTTAGGCAAAAAGGCCTCACCTATGACCTTCGAGTTAGGCCCTCGGGAGGCTTGATATGCCACTAACCATAGTATTCCTCATGTTATAACCATAGTTAAAGGGATACACATTTAGGGATGGCAAAAAGCACGTAGTCGACGGGGACCCGATTTCCAAACATATTTGACTGAGAAATTCCCGAGTTGTCCAGGGACAGGGACATGAAAAAGAACAGGGAATCCCTGAGTTATGAAATAGAAGACGTGGTCCGAGATTGGGATAACATAAATTCGTGAACCCGACTCCAGGCCCGATCTTTTCAATATGTACGTTCTCTTCAAATACACATATACAATGCACATTGCTTTTATATTATATGTGATGTTTTAATATTTATGATGTGCTATAGCTGAATTGACATTGAAAAAATGTACGTTTATTGAGATGCTTTATGAGTAAAAGTATTTATATTTTCGATGAGTTTTAATGTTTTATGTAGTTTTTGTCTTTACTTCATACGAGTGGGACATCCCGAATCTTTGGGAGGATATTCGTTCTCCGTCAGTGAGGGAGATGTGGTTTACATCAATTCCTTGATAGAGATTGAAGCGAGGACAAAATTGGAGAGTGTGACATTTCCCACATTATTGCCATCCATGTAGCACATGGAGTTGAATACGTTCAATGATAGTCAAAGTTCGTGGGCGCTAACTTTTTGTCACCATATGAATACGTGATAATTGGATTCAAATCCTCAAAAGTTTAAATTGAACATAATAGGTAATGTTGATGTTTTGTGAGAAGGGAAAAAATGTGGTTCCTTTAATGTGTCACTTTTGTTTTAATTAAATTTAAAATCTCACTCAAAATAATAGTAACATGACTTATCATGTTTAAATTGAACTTTATAGAATCTCAATCCGTGATAATTATTGTTTGAAATAACATTGTGTTCTCTTTTCTTTCTACCGGAAAGAATTTTATTTTTGTCCGTATATGTGTTTTTATAGAGTTTTGACCAAGGATACTTGACGCCAAAAGCATTCTTGTTACGATAAATTCAAAATTTCCCCACAGAAAATAACGACTAACACGAGTTTGAAACTATGAATGCCTGTTTTTAGAAATGTTTAAGAGTATGACCACGATCATGAAAATATAGATGGTGCATAATTAAGCTACATCCTAAACGATATTAGCAACGATCATTGTATCAGGTTAATAAATCTGTATTCAGACGTGTAATCAATTTTTAACATATGTAATTTATGTTGGTATTGCTCCTGAACTAAAGTACAAACTAACCAGCTAGTAAGATCCAACTATATATACATATTCTTATAAATTTCAAAACTCTGTTAGCTACGTACATCTTGATGACTTCTAGAAGCACAAAATGTTGCAAGTTTTATATTTATTGGAACGAACACCAACTATCGCAGTGTTGTGCATGTGTTGTCAAACAGTTGTTAAGTAGGGTGATTAGTCGTACGTTTGGTATCTCGTGAATTAGCTAGGTAAGGACCCGTTGAGAAGATAGTGAATCTCGTAAATGAGGTAACACTCATCGAGAATTAACCTAAATATTCCATGTGTACTTTCAGCCGCCGTGAACTATTTACAGTAATAAATTAAAAGATAAAAAATCGTTTTTATTTTATTGAAACCACACAGAATATGAAGAGTACATAAGCAACTGAAATAGGTTGCGAATTATGTTGAAGATGTTTGCAACAACTCGATTATTTTCTCCAAATTAACCATGGATGAACCAGAAGGATTGGTACATGCTTCTTCAACTTTGTTTTTCCAATCAATAGCATTCTTTCTTATCTCATTCCCTTTTTCACCATTCATCAGCTCAACCACTAATTTACGAATTTCATCGCTCTTTGCAGCACTGTCAGCCTCCATGGCTATGCCCCACTTGTTGCAACTCCACCAACAATTCGGTTGCTGGTCAGAAAAAAGCGGTGAACAAATCATTGGGACTCCATTAGAAATGCTTTCAATTGTTGAATTCCATCCGCAATGTGTTAAGAACCCTCCTACTGATGGGTGATTTAGGACTTGCTCTTGGGGGCACCAACTAGCCAACAACCCTCTATCACTTGTCTCGGCCAAGAATTCATTTGGAAGCACTGCCTTCTCACCAACAACAAGGTCGGGTCGTATTACCCACAAAAATGAGCAATTGCTCTTTGCAAGTCCCCAACACAACTCGACTAGTTGTTGAGACGTCATCACTGCAATACTACCAAAATTCACGTAAATAACTGATGCATGTGCTTTAGAGTCTAACCATGTTATACATTCATGATCCTCTTTCCAAAGGTTGGTTTTGATAGATGCAAGAGCTTCATCACCAATTTTGTTCTCGAGTACATTCAAAGGGCCAATGGCATAGCAAGGAGGAAATATAGTAGAGAGCATGTCCAAAATGTCACCTTCTAGTTCATCAAACGTGTTACAAACAATGGCATCAGCGTTTTTAGCTCTGTCTAACAGTGTTTGAATAAATTGAACCATGAATTCGTCTCCAGGATAGATAATCCTAATGAAAGTAGGGACATCTTTTAGACGCATGCCACCCATGGTAGGTATGAAATCTATGACTTTATCTAAATACCCATTTTCCAAATAACTTGAATCTGTACATTAAGAAAATGATAAGTTAGCATCAAATGGAGCTTTCATTAATTGAGAAACGTTTAGTCAAGCACAAATACAAATACGTGTTTGTAATAATACAGCAATTTGAAAAATCAAAGAGTTTGCGAGCATAGTAGCTACTTTGCAAAATAAAAACGGTAGACAAATTACAACTTGTACTTCCTATAGACAAATGTACTACGTTTGGACGTCATCATAGCAAAGTAAAGGAGTATGATCAAGAGATGTTTCATTGTGTTTTAATTAGTATCATTCTTCTATAACTTTTTATTAAGGTGTAGAAAGATGTAACTAAGGTAAATTAATTTGTAGATCGAAGAGAAAAATACCTTTGAGGGGGAACAAACCCTTCTCCAATAGATTAGGATATTGATCATAACATATTAGAGAGCCAGCTCCACTTGTCCAGAAAAGTATCTCCGGAATATTGAACTCCTTTGCAGCTTCAATGGTGAAAACCATAAAGATGTCAGCCACGATGCAAGTAACAGGAGAATAGGAAGCATTTATTTTGGTGAGGAGACTTTTGAATGGAACCAAGGCAGTTTCATCGACGGACTTGGCCATAGTTGGAACGTCTTGGGTGACATCATAGTTTTGAGGCGACAAAAGGCCATCAGGAATGGTCTCAAAGTGAAAAGATGGCAAGCCACGTACTGCATCAGAGCCTCGAGATCTGATGAGACGTTCGTGGTTGAACTCGGTGTTGACAAAGGTGATAAGGAAGCCTTTGGAATGGAGGATTTTAGCAAGTTTTAGCATAGGGTTTATGTGCCCTTGTACAGGGGCCGGTACGCACACTGCATGTGGCATTATTTCTTTTGAACCCATGCTGCTTGATTTACTCTTTTTCTACCTCTACCATATGAAAATGTAGCAATCGTTTTATAGATAGAGAAACGTCCATAGAGAATTATTTATTTATTTATTTATTTTTTTGCAAATCGCATAAAAAGGTACTTCAGGTTAATTTGAATTTTAGGTATCAACTTTTTTTTTTCTTCTTAATTTAAGGTACTAAAGTTATTTTTATGTGCAATGTAAGAATTTTTGAGGTTTTTTTCCACTTTTCGAAAGAGGTTTCCCGTTATTGCTTTCGCTGAAATGATTAATTAATGTGATGTATCATTATTATTGACCATTTAAAAGTATTTCGGCTAAAATTATGACCGATAACCTATTTCAAAAAGTCAAGAAACCTAATGTTGCGCGCAAAATTAAGTTTGATACCTTACATTGAGAAAAAACAGATGAGTACCTTAAATTTAAATGGACTAAACTAGAGTACCTTTTTTTTTTTTTTATGTCATTTGCCTTTTCCCCCCATGATGCACTGATATAAGTTTCGTAAACTAGCTAGCTTAGATAACACAATATGCAAAATTACCACGGTTACAACACATATAGTATACGTAGTATCATTCATGCTATAAAGTTTAAAGAAATCAGCTATGTCAATGGTGACTTTTTTTACGAACCAGTCACATGTGGTTTGATTAGACAATGCAAGTCATAAAATATATTTCATTAGTTGCAAATATTATTTTCTTGAAAGATCATTGATGTACATTTAAAAAAGTATTTCTACTTATCCTTTTAACAATATGATTATTACACATACAAACTAAATGAGGATATTAATTAGTAAGAACATTGATGAAATTCATATGTCATCCTCTAAGACCATGTTTATCAACAATCTATCACAAACCAATATCTCATTAAAATGTTATTTTCTTATTTCTACATCTATACAACCAATACATACTACCAATATAATCTCAACTTTTTTACCATTTATAAACAACCCAACCCAACCCAACCTATCATATCATATTATTTCTTTTATGGTTAAAAGAAAATATGCATAGCCATTCATGATATGACATTTAACAAATTGGGTCAAAGAAAAGAAAGTCACCAAGTGACTAGTTCATTGCATTCTCTTTTCAAATTTTGTATAAACTTAATTATATTTATTATAGTAAATAGAACGAAACATCATTTTGTTTTTTCAAAATGTCACGTTCTCCTCAAGTCAAAAAAGCGTACTAGGTAACAAACTAACAATCAACAAGGTATGTTTCCAAAACACCTTTATTCATAACAACAAAAATGATTGGATGTGAGATGCGTCTATATACATTGGCACATGTTAGACTTTCAAAATTAGTGTACGCCAATTTTTGTCGCCATCAGATGATTGACCCTTTTATCGGACAGGCAACTAATTTGTGCCATTTAAATGTCACCATTTTATGACCCATGTATTGAAAGGTTGCCTAAATTTATTGCCGTTTAGAAGTGAAGAATAGTTATAACATCTCGGGACTCCGGTACGTGTTATCCGGTGCAATTCGACTATTATTTTCTCACTGCATGTTTACAATGGTTCCACGATAAAAATGATAAAAGTTGAACTATTAAAACAGAGTTAACAAACATATTCAATTATGATCAACCCAACACGGACAAGTGCAATATGATCAATATATAGGTAAATCGAAAAACTAATAAATATATGGGTTTGACTTTGGAGGCGAATTACTATAAACAAATATCATCTTTGATGTAAAGACATAAGAAAGGTGTTGGAATTTAAATACCATAACAATTATATAAAAACAACTAACATCAAGTACACGCGGAAGCATAAGGATCATATTAACATATAATAAATTAACCGAATAATAAAAGAGATGCATACCTTTTGATTCTAGCAAAAAAAGAATCAATTCACTCAAGAACCAAGAACCCTAATTATTTAGGGTTTATAAAAGTCGACTACTACCAAAGTCGATCAATCCAACTTGCAAAGAATAATGCGATTCGATGCGAATGCTAGTTCTTGATCACAATAGATTAACCAAACACTTTGTTATGTTCAAGATAACTCGCAAATCCCTTAAGTAGGGCTTCACTCGTCGACCTAGGAACAAGAGAAGAGAAAAGAAGAAGTTTGGCCTTCTATTGAAATCAAGTGTACCAAGGGATGACTACATAGGGATGTATTTATAGCCTTAGGGTTGAGATCAAGTTTACAATGGTTTCCGATGCGGGATTCCATTGTTAGGCCACAAACAAGCCCAAGAGAGGGTTTCTAGATCCTTCTCTTGGCTTGTTTTCTTTTCTTCGTATCCCCTTGACATTTACCGACTGTTAGTCAATTCCATTAATTATTTAACGCTCTTTAGTCGTTTATTGTGAATTAAATAATTAACTATAACATTTTATATTAATTATTCAAACATCGAGTCTCATACGTAAAGTGTGCAATCCCGTAGTCTCGAGTTCGAATATGGTCATATACTATTAAATATGTACACAAAACTAACAGCTCCCACTTGTACATATCTAATAGTATAATGACAATGGTTAGCGTCTAGCAACAGACCAATGCCCCTAGTACAACTCGTGTAAGGTCTCCTGGAAAAACCCTTTGATGATTCATCATCATACTTATCCTTTTGTTTCTAATACCACATTAATAAAGATATGGGTCCAAGTCATTCTTTATTAATTATTCTGTTTCTCGTTGTTAATGATTGAAACAAAATTACCAAAACATCTGAACGTATTCCAGATAGACTTTGGGCGTGGCCACGCAAATATTTTATCAACCCTACGAGGGGGCCAGCAGTATTAAACTTCAAAACATATTTGAAGGAATAAATTCTTTCTTGACTACAAGCAAAACCCATGAACTTTGCAACACTTCTGAAAACAATCGTTATAACTACCGGTTACGGTTAGCGGTAAATTGCTTCACAGAAATGCACTACATTCATGACAGTTATCTGGTATCTCAAGTCTGAGGATAACTATTAAACATGATTTACTCAATGACAAGCCCCATAATGTAAAATCATGTAGTTGGGATAAGTCACATATATTCAATTCATTGAATATCATGTGAAATTGTTATGTCAACGCATCAATATACTTTCAAGTATATTCTAACCAATACTCAGATTTGTCTTAATTTAATGATATTCCCATATCATTAATTGACAATGAACTATTTAGAATAACATAAGTTATTCATGGATTTAAACATGCAAATATAGGATACAATCAATTATTAATGAAAACAAACGTACCAAGTACTTTAATTCATTATGAATAATAATTGCTTAACATCCCTTATCCAAATGCATGATAATTCTAGTTAATGAATTATGCCTCAAGTCATGTCAATCATACTTGTTGACAAGGCATAAATCAACTAACGTTGATCTATAGGAATTTTGAGAATACTTATTTCAAGAATTCAACTAGTGAAGTTCTTGTATGTTTGCATTCAAATATCTTGATATTGCCACTTAATATTTCATAAAGTGTGTGACATCCTCAATCACCAATTTATGACAATCAAACTTTCAAACATTTTAAAGTTTAAGTATTCTTATTCTTTAATGTATAATGCAACTATACTCTTAGTAGAGCACAACTAGTTTACATGGCCATTAACAAGGATGAAGTCCTACCATGACTAGTATTGAGTGTCATCTCAATTAAACCAGCATCATTATATAAAAACCACAATATGCTTTTTAAAATTCCATAAACTTAATATCTATTGTGTAATGTTTGATGCCTTGTAATCTATCAAGATTTATTGTCGGCTATAACAATTATGCAACAATTTGCCATATTGTTTACACTTAGAATTTAGGAGCAATTCCAGGCTGAGGATCGTTATTCTAAGTCCAAACATATTCCATTAGAATATCCATTACACAAGTTATCTAATATCTTTCAATTAGATATCAAATGTTGTCAGATCATCTTGCATTCAAGTATGATACAATAATAATATGATGTACATGAAAAATCCTAGAATCAAACTTAGATTTCATTCATGTTCAAACTTATTAAAAGATATATATCCATTCAGACTTTCTAAATGATATGTCATGTTCTATTAGATTTATTTACCGCATACATTTATAACAATAAACATATATTCCAAGGTTGTATATTTTATTTCCTAAATCTTTTATGTGAAGTATCATTCCAAATTAAGTCTTAACAATTAACTTATATGGAATGTTACTTCCTATATGTTATACAACATATATAATTCAAGAAAATAAACATAATACTCCCACTAGCTTTCAGGAATATTTAGGAGTTATTTTATTTTAATTATCAAATCAAAACTTGGATTTAATATTTTAAACATAAGCATTATCTCCTAGATGCTTGCATGAATTCAAATACTCTTTTTGATTACTTACAGTCCTCACTAAAGTAAACACTCAAGAAAGAGTTTTGATATTCCATTGTCATTTTTCATATTAATGAAAATAGGTATGACAATTATCATCTTAATATATTTAATGTGCTTATGAAAGAATTTTCAACCACAGTTAATTACTTAAGTGTAATTAATAATCTTGTCATAAGACATGCATTAAATATGTGTACAAAATTATCCATATGATTTCTACAAAGATTTAAACCACTATCGTTTTTCATCTCTTTGAAGAAACTCATCTTTACTAACTATTTAGAATTAAGATAAACCAAATTTTCAAAAATTGATTATCTTTATGAACAGCATCTATAACATTCATAGCATAAATAATTTACCCAATTCAATATTTGATAATTCATCATAATGATTAACAGGTTTTCCATAATCCTGTAACTCATAATCCTCAGCATATTAATCAAATATCTAAGATATCCTTGCGGATCTATGAATGAGAATTCCATCATTTTGAGATCTAACATTAACATGTTTAACCTCATCATGACATTCACTAGTGTACTTTTTAGAAGATTATGTATCTTGTAATTTTATCTTTTCAAGATAAAAACTCCCACTTGCCTTTAGCAATTTATAGACTATCTATAAATACTTAGCAACTAGAGCAACACCAATTGTTCTCTTTTTGAAACATTACAAATACACATTAACAGTTCTGACTTTCGTTTGTTAATATCTAGCTTCATCAGAAGTTTAACAAATTCAGAACTTCCTTTTAAGACTTAATGTGATTCATCATATTCCATAATTAATGGTGTCTTATTAATCTTTTAAGTTGGAGTCTAATTGAGTATAGTCAATCCATACTCAATTTTCTAACCTTGACAACTTTAGGAAAAAAAGAAGTTATAGTTATCTTTAATCAAACAATATAACAAGAGTTTGATTTTCCTAACTGAACATACCATAAACATCTGGTATTTCATTAGGATTAATATTGTAAGACAATCTAACAATATTTAAAATAACCATATATCTTTTGGCTTATCTATTTACCAACTAAGTCAAATTAATGGTATAATAGGATTTCCAAGCCAATTGCATGTATTATAACACAAGTACTCTTACTTCATATCCATGTCTCAACAAGAAGACATAAATTATTATAATCCCACTATACGTTATAACTCATTGATCAACTCAATGGCTTCTTGTATATGTCTTAATTAAAAAACATAACAAGTTAACGTCTTACTTTATTATATTATAAGTCTTGTAACAATTAAAAGACTTTACGTTTATAAAAGATATAAAAATGTATAACTAAAGTAATCATGAACACGACCATTTGGTTTCAATAGTAATTTCAAGTTAATTTATTACTTCATTTATTTATGTCATTCCACGAATACATAAGTTATTCAAAGAAGTAGTATTATATTACTTCATTCATTTATGTCATTATAAGAATACACAAATATTAGAATTGAAGTAGTCTTGTTATCATATTGGCACATGTTCTAATAGGTGTCTAATTTAGAAATAGTAAACTATCCATGTATGGTCTCACGCAATCATGGAAATTCACCTTGTTGTTGTAATCTAGTCAAGATCTCACTTAAGCTAAATTGCAACACCAAGTGTTTCTTAGATTAGATGTGTATAAGTCATATTAGAACGAGAGTCTCTTATCTTGCAGTCAAGAGAATCCTTTAAATCATATTCTTATGTGTTGTACCTTGCACTCAATAAAGATTTCTCCCACTTATGCATGGAACAACATCATGTACCAAATAAACAACACGATATATGCGTTTGAACAATATGACTGTGTCAATTATATAAGCATAACTAGTAGATATAGAACTACTTAATTAACAAGGAAACACACATGATTATCCTTGAAAATATTAGTGTCTATATTTGGAAAGTATTTATCCTTAGATAATGTAGATTACTACCAAGATAACAAATCTTGTAGCTACCACTGAATTAGAGATCATTACTATAATTTCTTATTCAGTAATAAGAACACAATAATTCCACTGGATTTGACAACATTGTAAGTGTTTCATTAACCAGTGAAAGAAAATAGTGTGTTTTTCACTTTCCTACATCTTTGAGAAAATCCATTCGTAACAATTACTTAGGTACTAAAAGAATGTATTATACTTTGTAATGATGGACTGTCCATCAATGCATTTAACTTGAAAAATTGGGCATGCAATTTCTTCTTTAATATGTCTACCATTCCAACAATTGTATGTAGTACCTTTAAATGGTCACAATAAAACAACTAGATACAATCTACTAGTTTGGCTTTTACCATTTTACGGTAATTAGTCTAGCTTCTAATTTAATAACTCATAAAAAAAATTACACATGTTTTCCAATTAACCAAATGTCATAGTTGTTACATGAGAATACAATTACCGAAAGAGGGTAATGAAATCTCTATGGAAAATGTGCAATTCTCTTAACTATTAAAGTTGCTATGAGTTATGTATTTAGAATTTAGACAATTCTAATATTTGTATTATATCTTTCTCATTCATGAAAAGGAATAGGATTGTATCTCACTCTTCTTTCATGGAAAGGAGACTTTGTTCATCTTTTAAGTAAATTTTTCTTAATCAAACATTTGTTTGAAAACAGAACTAGATTAATTTACCAAAGCCAAAACTACGTTTACGGTTTAACGTTGCATTAATACATTTAAAAGAATTAACAAAATTCTATTTTAGTATTTTTGATAATCAAAATTTTCAAGAAAATAAAATACCCAAGGAAATATTCATATAACCATAGAATTTTCTTGAAAACTAGGATCCTAATTGACATAATTTCATCATATCAGTTGATCTGCTAGCAATGAAAGTATTCAAATAGGTAACTTGTCGAACAATAATTGGCAAACAATTTCCAATTCTTAGGTCATTATGGGATTTACATTTGCCAAATATCAATTTGCAAAGTAAGCATGTTTCATCCCATCTAATGCCTTAAGTTCTAGGTCTCACTAACAACTTAATTAAATTGTCTAACTTAGAAACTGTAAATTCTCCATGTATGGTCTCACGCATACTCGGAAATTTACCTTGTCATTAAACTCTAAATAAGGTCTCACTTACGCTAAATTATAACTTCAAGTGTTTTTTATAGTTAGATGGCATTTGACTTAAATTTTAGGGTACTAATTTTGACATGTCAATCAAAATATGTACGAAGACGCATACACACATCTTCGTATCATAAGTTTTACAAAACCTTTTCTAAACTAATTTTAGGATAAGATTAAATCAAAAACTTTATAATTGAGGTATCGGGTTCACCAATCAAAAAATTACCTTCAATTATCATCCACTATATCGTACTTTTGCATAAGTCATAAGACTTAGTGTTTCGGATAATCATCATGGAATTGAGGTCAATTCACCCTTAAATTGATTTTGCACATAAAATAGTTTTACTTGGTAAGTCTAATTTGACAAACAAACGAGCGGAGAGACAGAATGGAGTCTCTTTGAGGCCACAATTTAATGCAAAACCAACATTAAACCCTTCTTATAGTATGTCAAACTTCGGTCCGCCTTTCGACTATTTGTGCAAGAATCACCAATCAACTAAAAGTTTATGACTTTAGTCTTAAAAACATGTAGTTTCACCATTATTAGTCCAATTTATTTTCTATTTAAAAATTACCCTTTTTTGCTTACAACATGTCAAACAATATAACACAAAAATAAGTAATCATAAAAAATAAACAACTAATAATATTAACAATTAATTAAGTGAAACAATTAGCCATATGCAAACTTTATTCGATAAAACCTATAATAATCAATAACTAGGTGTTATTAATGCATATAATTAACTAAAACCATCTCTTCAATGGAAGTAGAACCGCATACATTGACGAATCAATTGCGTAAGCCATAGTTAATTATAAACCATATAGCACAAAAATTGATTCATTAATTAATTGAGGTTTTCCTCAATTTTAGATCTATCATAAAATTACATGTGATAAAGATGTTACTAACAATTAAACAATTAATTAATCCATGATTGACATGCACATTTTGTCATGGATTAATGCATAACAATTACCAATTAGTCACATGATACGCACTTAAACACATAAACATGTTCATAACCTAGGGTTTATAATCAAATTAAGTAACAAAACACAAACCCTAATTTGGTTTAGGAGGTAATCGACCCCCCCGTATATTAGGGTTTCAAATTTTTAAACCCTTTAAAATCGTATAACCTGCAAAAAGAATTAAAGTGTAACACCCCCATTTTTCACTGATCACAGCGGATTAAGTGTTTGGGGTATTACTTCATGGAAACAAAGACAAGATATAGAAAATGACTCGAAAAGAGACATTTTTGAAAAAGATGTTATCATTCATTTATTCATCAGAGTTTTTACAGTAAAAGATATACTTTTACCAAAAGAGAGGTCCCTAAGATACGGGTTTAGACACATAACTGATGAATGATAACTATTCTGGACATCCTCATGTCCAGTATTTCTCCGTGCCAGTGTTCCTATAGTGCCTAATTACCTACGATAACATGCTTAAAAGTCAACACGTATGTTGAGTGAGAGTCATAGGTTTAAGTAGTTAGGGTATGAATACAAGTTCCACAGGGTTCAGCTTAAACCCTATGTGTGGAAAGGTTTTAGTGATAGAAGGTATATTGCACTAAGCTCATGAACCACACGTTAACAGTCCGGGTCATGGGGTCTGCAAACCAACCATGAGGGGACGGGAAGGATAACTTGCCAAAGTTAATCCTTCAGTGGGTTCAAGTATAGTACTTATTGGTACCACCCAGAAAGGTGTTAATACCGACGGGAGTTGTCAAACTCCAATAGATCTATCAACTATACTCGCGTTGGCGTGGGTAAAATATCCCAAACGATTAGATTCATGAATTTTAGTTATGTAGTGGTGGCAGATAGTTTACTCGTGCAATAACCAAAGAAAAAGACTTGTATTCGGTTTAAAGCATGTATCCCCCTCATAGGGTTTGTAAAGCATTTAAAAAGCGTTTAAAAGGTGTGAGGCTATAAAAACTCACCTGGGTCTTAAGATAATTAAAGTAGGGGTTTAGACAACTCACTCACGTATCCTGGGGTGGTGTAGGTGTGTGTATGTCAAGTCTTAGTCTAGGTTTTCTTAACTAATCACTCTTAGGGTTTTTATATATAACATAACACCGTTCGGGCCATCGTAATTCAGAAGTATATGACTCATCAAATGAAGCTCCATACTATTGTATTAATATTATTAACATAATACCGTTCGGGCCATCATAATTCAGAAGTTAATACTCCTCACACAAAGCTCCCTACTATTGAATTATGTTGTTATTAGGGTTTAGTTATAAAATAACATCGTTCGGGCCATCATAACTCAGAAGTATATGTGGAAAACTAGAAGGGGGGGTTGAATAGTTTTACGTCTTTTTAATTTTATGAAAACTTAGTTGTTTAAAAAAAACTTCGATTCTAGTTTATGTAAGATCAATACTTGTATACTTATAAGTACTTATATCTATGCAAGTAAATAATAACAATATGGATGAGTATGACTTATAAGAACTTATATCTACGCAAGTAAACAATAACAATATAGACAAGTATTTTTACGTCCCTTTTTATTTATGAAAACTTAGTTTAGTTTTAAAGCCTTGTTTACTCTTAAAACTTTGATTCGATCTTATGTGAACTCAAGTCTTGAACAATATGAACAACTATATCGAGGTATGAAAAATAATAACGATGTAAGCTAAGTATGTAAAATCAACACATGCATAATATAGACAATTATAGCTATATACGAGATGTAAGTAAGTAAGCTAAGTAATAAGTTAGAGTTGGAAAGATCTAACCGCGAGACAAAGGATTTATAGTGGTTCGGCTACAAGGACACCTTCCTTGCCCTACTCCACTCCCCGAGTCACCTACTCGAGAGTTTTCTTCACTATGTCAACAAGCTCCCTTAGGCGGAGAAAACCTTACACAACTTTTGCCTTACACCAATTAACGACACTAAGCTATAATGTCCGGGTTTTAATTGTAAAGCTAGTAACCTAATCTCACAACCACTACAAAACTTACAACGACTTCTACACAACTTGTAACACTCCACATACTACTACACACCTTCACTGCTTCACTACTTCTTGCTCTTCACAACTCTACTTCTTCTTCACTACTTCTACTCACAACTAACACACCTAGATCTATCTAATTACAAGCCTTCTACACCTTTACAAGTAATATACACAACTACTAGACAATATATACAAATGTACAATACTTCTTAACTTGATTGTTGAAGGAGTATTCTTCTTTTGCACTTAGAGAGACGAGGGAATGAAAAGATTGGATCACTTGAAACAAGGATTAATAATCTTATGATCAAAGGGTTTTAGAAGGATGTTTAGAGAGAATTGGATCTGAAAATTTTCATGCAAAAGGTGAGCAAAAAATGCAGGATTGAGCCTGTATTTATAGGCAAAAGATTCTGGCCTCAGGAGCGTGCCGGCCCCCTTAAAATTAAGGGGGCCGCCCTCCTGAAACGGCCTGGATCTTTTGTCTTTTGTGGAGAAAGTTTATTTGGAGAAAAACTAACTGATTTTGGTTAAAAATTTGAATTCATATATTTATTATGAATTAAACCTTTTCCTTTATTACCAAAAATGTTTTTCAAAAATATATAATATGTTTATATAATTTAATAAACTTTGTAATATATAAATAAACATCCCTTTGATCATAAAATGTATTAGGCATTTGTTTATTCATACCTTAAGTGATTCAGTTGGATAAAATGATATTTGTAACTAAATACTTGTTTACGTAGTAATTTTACATTTAATATTTTTACATTTTGTGATCGTCAAAACATAGAGATATCAAAAAATATGAATAACGTTTTTATGCATTATTTATATCAACAATCTCCCCCTTTTTGATGATTACAAAATCTAAACTCATTAAAACAAAAATTGGTATATATACAAGTATTTAGTGAGTTTATATCATTTCTCCCCCTTTTTGTTAGCATCAAAAAGGTTTTCCTGATAAGCTTGGAGCTCCCCCTTGACGTATACTCCCCCTCGTTTTGAGGTCATAAGATAAATCGAGATATGGAATGCTTGCAAGAAAAATATATATGATGCATAGAACAAATATAAGAGAACTAATAAGAGTGTATTTAACAAGAATCATTCATTAATAGAACCATTTAAATAGATTATGTTGAAAACATAATCATTAATACATAAGCATATATATATATATATATATATATATATATATATATATATATATGCTTTTCTAGCAAATTACACTAGATAATACTAAGTTGCTAACTTGAGGTCTCTTGGACTTGCTTGGAAAACAAAAGGTTTGTGGGGATTTTATTTGAAGATGGGAAGCATGGTAGTTGGATTTAGTGGAGATAGATTTTTGTGGGAATGGTGTTTAGAGAGTTTGGAAAGTTTGGTGGTTGTTGATGGAACAAATTCTCAATATATGAAAACATATATTGTAACTCATCTCTTAGGCCAAAGATG
>LBNU01010410.1:10215-27094 GCA_014162995.1 Artemisia annua
ACTTTTCTATTCAAGAGAGTTTTCTTTTTCATATAGCGGTGGTTTTTGCCCTTCTTTGAGATTTTCAAAATCCATGGATCGATCCAAGTTTTAAAATACAATATATTTTAAAGATCTTGAGTAACGTAGCTCTTGATGCCAATTGTGGAAAACTAGAAGGGGGGTTGAATAGTTTACCGCTTTTTAGGTTAATTGATGAGATGAAAAGTGTTACGCTTTTAAAGGGTCATTTAAGCCTTAGTTCGTATAAATGTGATCAAATATTGCCCTAAACTTTTGTCATTTTAGGTACTTTTGAGAGGAATTCTGGAAAACATGCATATTTGGACGTTTTTGAAGCATTAAAGTGAAGAAAACGACAAAGTCTCAAAAGAAGCTGGAATTACTACCTGACGGCGTCAGAGTCACAAGGTGACGCCGTCAGCATACATTGACAAAAGAGTGAAAACCAATTTTCAAATGACGGGCCAAAAAGATTTGGAACTTTTACACCTGACGCCGTCGGGTGTTATATGGTGTAGGCCGTCAGGTTGTAATTTAAAGAGTGACGGCCCAGAAGGAAATAGAGAGTGACGGCGTCAGAAGTGGATCTAGGCCATCCGAGAAACCTAATGGCGGCGGGCTGACGGCGTCAGACCCTATAACCTGACGCCGTCAGACTATANCCTAACAATTTACTCCGCAATTCATTTCGATCCCAACAAGAAACTACCATTTCATTTTCAAGATCCGAACACATAAATATTTATTCTTGTTCCACGAATTTAAACAAGAAAAATCACAATAACACCCTCTTGGTTTCACTTGATCTTGGAAATCCAAAATACTAAACACGAACCAAGTTTGTGTTTAATCTTTATGGGTTTCGGACCACTTAAAATTGTTCGTGTTTAATCTTTGTGGGTATTTCGTTGTGTGTTTCGGGCCAGGTAAGTTTTGAACAAGGTTGAGTTTTCGGTTTGTAAATGATAGATCGATGATGGGTTGTACTTGTTTGAAATAAGTTTCTTAAGGAACTCAAAAACCCTAGATCTATTGTTGGTTTGTGATGGGAATCGGTATTTCTTAATTTGATGTTCAATCTCTATCTGTCTCGTTTGTCGGAAACAATATCAGATGTATAAGTTTTGTATTAGTGGTGATAAGTAATAAAGTGTATAAATAATTGGTTTGTAGAGTATGTATCAAATGTATATCAGATGTATATGTTGTGAATAGTAATCAATCTATGGATTTAATGATTTCATTAGTCGTATTTTTTGTTACCTATATTTGTTTATCAGCGTTTTGATTGGAAGTGATTCTATCTAAAAACACAAATACAATCATTCATCATCTTGCTACTCTTTATATGAAGATAACATGCAATTGTTGTTGATTCGGTTAAATTAAAATGGTGTGACTTCAGTCGGCATGGTGGTGGTTATTGTTGCGGCAGTAGGTTGCGGAAATAGGTGGCGAATCTTGTTAAACACCATGTCTGAAAGTGTCGACAGGTGCAAAATGGTTTTAATACGGATGGCTTTTAATGGAGGGTTGTACATTATGTTTAAATTGTTGTAATTTTGGGTGTAGGGGTGTTTTTAATGTTATTAATGTATAATTCATAGCAAAGTGGTCTCAATTTCATTCTATGCTATTTTTCGTTGTACACCATGCTTTAGTTGTTGTAATTATTAAAATTGGTTGCTTTAAAGTGTTGTAAACTATGCATCATTCTTTGTAAATCTGAAATTTTTGGAGAGAGAGTGTTTCCTCCATTATAAGTAGTATAGATGTGTAGCTAAATTCTCTTGTGTTTGCTTAGATCTAATGAAACCTAACTATTAATTATTGGTTAATTGATGTGTTGTTGTTTGTTGGGATGATTGTTCCATCAATGTTAGGCTCAAGAAAACTGGTCAACCTCTTTTATGGTAACGTGCTTGAACGTCTTGGGAAACATGTAGCCAAGGCATACTAGGCTATTAAGGTAGTATTTAACCCATGAGCCACTGTTTACAATCCCTATGGTTGTGCCGTGCATGGCATAGGAGGAGATAAGAGCTCATAGAATTGGAGAGATATGTATGACACTCCATGAGTTATTAGGAATACACCCTTCATCCACACAAGTAACATACATATCAATTAACCGGTAAAAGATAGTTAGAGAGTAATGAAGTCTAAGCAAACACAACTTTTCTCCATATAGTTTTCACAACCACAATAGTTTAGAATAGAAATGTAAAGTCTAGTTATATAAGACTTAAGACTAAAGTGATGTATTACTATAAACTAAAGTTTGTACTTTGTCATTAACAAAACTTAGCAAAGATCGTAAAATATAAATAACGTTTTTAGGCGATATTTGTATTAACAGTTTTGAGTGGAGTTGAAGTCACGGTGGAGATTGTTAGAATATGACTTAAACTCTAAGTGGCTTTTGGTAAATTTGGTTTGTGACTTGTTCTACAAGTTTGATTCGAATTTGGAAACTTCTTATGACGGTTAGTTTTGCCTATAAATAGGGATTATTGGCATTAGTTTTGTTTGTACCTTTTGAATTAGTTTTTGGTGTTGGTACCTTTCAATTTGGTTTGTATTTGGTTTGGTTATTTTGAATAAAGCTTTCACTTCGTTTGTCAATTTTGTTTGTTTGTTTCGTTCGTTTGAATTACCAACAGATTATGATGATGTGCTTAGTTAGTATGTTCTTCTTGCTCTAGACAGGCTAGTTATGTCCCATTGTTTAGCTTTATTGGTATATTTTTCATTTCTTTTGTTATATTAACTGTTTCCAGTCCATTTACTAGAGATGCCACTAATAAAATAGTGACTATTGGATTAATCTACAACGCTATTTTTCTTCTTTGGATCCAGCAAAAAGTCATTACAAAAGGAGTGCAAATGAAAGTAAAGATGGACTAGTAGATCCATCGACTATTAAAACTGAGCTGAAAAAAAGGTAGTAAGGTATAGAACAGTGTATAGTCATTAATTTCCTAAGGGTTTTAGCCGTACAATAGCAACATACTTTACCAAATGTATCGTTTTGGTACGTGAACTATTTTATGTTCCATTTCCTAATGCAGATTCCAATATCATTTGAGAGGTATATTATCCGACTAACATCTAAAAGCACAATACTTTGCAGAGTGTTGGTGATCTCTAAGCTTACTTTATCAGTTACTTCCTTTACTTATCCAAATGTGTCACACAATATTACATCACCGATACAAAAAGTCACAATTTGAAGCAAACAAGCCGAGTAGTGTAATTGGATGTGTTGGCTTGCTTGATCTGTGATCTTCATACATAGTTGGATTGTATTTAAAATTGGTATTATTAAACACGGTAATGGATAAATTAAGCGTCACCTAATTATTGTGTATTTAGGTGTTGGCTAAATAATATACATGTTGTATGATGTTGGTACCCATGCCTTGACTGTTTTATATATCTTCTAAGATGTTTCTAGAATGACATTGTTTCGAGGGGACATTATAGTGAATATCACAATTTCAAGCAAGCAAGCAAACACAACAAAGCACACTCAGTTTACGAAAACTGAGTTGCTTTGTAAACCATCAAATGACTCTGCACGCCACATGGTAGCCTTAAGTATATCACCTTGAGGTGTGCAAAACAATTTTTGTTGTGCACAAGTCATCTTCATTGCAAAAAGGAGACACTGGAGCTCTGTAATAAACAGAATGTACTTTGATAAGTAGACCGACACTGTAAACATCAATACTAGGTGTGAAAAGATCAGTAACAGTTTGTGCTTGGCAGTCAAAATTGCGAGCCATTGACTTCTGAAACATTTTACTTACATTTGATGGTTGTATTGAAGTGTAATTTCAAAATTTTGGTTTTAGAAGTTTGAATATGTTAATACCTCCCTTGTTTAGTTGTACTAATGTTTATACACTGCTGATTGAATTGTATCATTGCTTTCCGATCTTTTTGGACCATGTTAATCTATTATATATTGTTTGTGATATGGGTCACAATTCAGAAGTCAATAACAAAAGTCAAACCAGGTCAAACAACACCAAAATCAGTTAGGAAAAGCTTCAACAGTTTTTCCCTCCGAAATTCATTTTAAATACTTTCACTTGTTCATTTTCACATTTAGCTAATCAATTGTAATTTCTCATTTCTTGTTTGTAACAAACATTCTACAAATCATTGATCTATAAAAAATCACTTTACTGAATTCTTGAGCTCAAATTCTTCTCTTTGTGTTCTAGATTTAGTTACAGTTCATCGATCGGTTTGACACCCAAACTGATGTAGAACGAAAGCACAACATCAACACACATAGAGTGTTTAAGCTTAGGCTTAAAAAAAACTATACTATTTGTAGTATATATTACGTGTATTGCTACTAGAGACAAATAAAACATAACATGAAAAACATAAAAGTGTAGAAAATGATACCGTAAACCTTTTGCGTGTATAAACTCAAAGAACACAAATAAGAGCATGTTGAGGCGTGTGATGCTCACACATTCCTTAAGACAGATTCGTCCTCTCCACGGTGCTTGAGAATCGTAAACGTCTATCTCCCAGGATACAACAACAACGGATAACTCCGTTAGCACAAACGGGTTATCAAGGCAAACCAAAATCGTGCCTTCCCTCTATTACAAACCGGATATACAAGAAATATGATTGATAACAAAAAGGAGAGGAGTAGTGTATTTTTTGGTGTTCTTGAGATGAGAGAAAAAGTCTATATATAAGGAGTAGGGATAGAAGGAAAACGGTCACAATTAATTAACAAAATTAATTTTACTAATGTCTTATGAATTAAAATAAAACCACAAATTAATTTTATTTTCAATTCACATTAGTACACATAATGACGACATCAATTGTCATTCAACTCTTTTGACCACATTTTTCCAACAATCCCCCACATGAATGAAATTGATAAGGGAAACGAATTCCAAGGACACAAAGTTGTAATAGAGTTTTGCAGTTGATATTTGCATAGGATAGGTAGGTGTTACCCTTTGAACCTTCCATCGTGAAATATACTTAGCCTCCCAGCAGCCAGTAGAACTCGATGTCTTTGAACTGTCTGCTGTTTGTGGAGAAGACAATATATATTCATACAATATCTCCTTGACACTTTTTGGTTCTCATAGTTATGTTCGTTATGGTCATGAACATTAGCCTGGTTCTGTGAGAGCTGTTAAGAATTGCACCCCCACAATTCCCTTAGAAGCGACCCCACTTCTCTCTCACATAGGTGATTCTCGATTAATCATTAAAAGCCATATGCTTAACCTCATATTGTCACTGTTATAGGAATGGACTAGGAAGTTTACCAACTCCCTTAAATAAATGTGGAGTTTATTACTCCCCCACAGTGACCTCAGTTTATACAAGTAGGTTGTCCTATTGAACCCAGATCTAGGGATCTCCAGTCAGCTGGGTTAGGTTTTCCTTCATATAAACTTTTCGAGGGCTTTAGTCTCATTCCTCTTCACGACTTTATAACTAACTCTCACATTTAGCATTTCGCAAGCGGATCCACAATGTTATTCTATGACTTCACATTGTCAATAGGGATAACTCATACTGAGAGTAGTTGTCGTATCGACATATTATGTCTGTACAAATTCGAGTTTCGTTCAACTCTTTACGTATATCATGCTCCAAATAATTCCTGAGTATTCCAAATAGGCAAGAACTTCATGTTTGTTGATGTCCTTTTGAACTCTAGCTAGGCCGGAATCCCCCACATGGAACTTATCTCAAGAATTTTGTAGAAAGGTTCTCCCTTTCAATATATTAATCTTCTTTATAAGATTTTTCTCACATGGATATGACACCAAGATCATTAGTAATGTGCCACCTCACAAGTTTCATACTAGCGTATGCACACTTTTTGAATGTCTTATGTTAATTATTTTTCGTATCATAATTAACAGATTCCAAATCTAGCATGCTAAAGACCATGGAATCAAGCGTATGACAGAAGATGCATCATTATGATTACTTATAGCTTCATCTAATAACATTCTTCTATTAGACAAATCACCACCTTAAACCACACATGTTTTAGGAGGATCTCATAAGTTATATGTGTAAGTCCTACATTTATAACATGTCATTCCAGTTCACTTGTGATTATATATATAATCACATTTAATCTCTTATCATTATATGATTGTCACAATTTATTATGTGATTGTAATCACATAAAACAATGTGTAATCATTTTACACAATCAAACTATGACCAACTTAGCGAATGGACAATAGCTCACATTGGACGACAATCACACCATTCAAGTTAGTTCTTTCTTGACATTTCACAATGTCCAACACGGTTATATTCAACACATAGTTATTTCTTACATATGACAAACCGTTCGATTATTAGCAATATGAGTTATAACAAGTCTTGACGATTATTCATCTTTCTAGAATAATAAGTAGTTTGATTATTTGCACCAATATTCACAACAGAATACTTGCAACATCCAAACTTTCAATATTCGATACAAAATCGAGCGACTTGTTTATTTGCATGTTACAAAATTAGCTGCACAAAATTGCACCAAACAACTTTAAATAGGCACTACTTTGCCACAATATTTTGAGCCAAATGAAACAAATAATTTTTGTGTTGAACATTGTACAAAAAATCACATAATTTTTTATTATAAAAACCAAAAAATATTGTACCAAACATCCAGTCAACACAAATATTAGCGCAAAAAAAAATATAAGCCGCTTGGAAAAAATGTTGTACTAAAACCCAATCAGCGATCATATGATTCTTCCGTTTAAGCTCAACATTTTTTATTATTGTTATTATTATTATTTTTTTTTTTTCGAAATCAAGTTTAAAATGTTTCATTGTTACCTAATCATCGAAAAAAATAGATGCAAAACTCATTTGTTACCATGCGAAATACACAATTTTCCATGACATCGCGGTTGTGACAACATACCAGTCCAAACGGAAATAATGTACCAAAATAAGTAACATGACCAAATGGTTCACCCATTTAATGTTTACCACGTGAACAACGCATTTCCCATGAATGCGCAGTTGTGACAACAAATTCTCCAAAATGAATTGTTGTACCAAAATACTTTGTGACCAAACGGTTCACCAATTTCGATTCAAACTTTCCAAAAATAAAGTTCAAAGTCTTAGAGTGCAGCATAACGGAATTGGAATCAAAACTCATTCGTTTACTATGCGAACAACGCACTTTTTGCCACGAGTGCATAGTTGTGATAGCAAATATTTTGGATTCCAAATAACACCCAAATTCTCATTTCGTACGAATGAGTTATATCCAAATATCCGAAAATCAAATAAATACTAGTTACACAAACCAGTACCACAACAATATTTCAAACAACATGCTTCGAAAACTTAACTGTTCTATGACAAAACATTCGAAACAATGAAATTACAACCAATTGATGCTTATCTTTCAACAAGATTCTATAAGACTACAACTCAATTTTTTCTTAAAAATACCAGAGTGACAGGTTAAATAAAATGGTTCATAGTTAGTTGTGACAGATTCACAAGAAGAATATTAATTCCATTTATGTAACCAAAATGACTCGTATTCTCAACAAATGAAATAAACCATAAATTCCATCTTATAGTTTCTCATTCGATAAAAAAAAATCATTGATAAAAAGAGAAGATAAGGGCGGAGGGAGTGGTCACGGGAAGGCACGGGACGTGATTCTTGTGGCACGGGAACACCACCGCCGCCCCTCCCATCACGCGCGGGATCCTTCATTTGCGTGAAAGTTTCACACGAGATAGAAGTAAAATTCGACCGTTGGGTTTGTGTTTGTATTTGACTAAATTGTGATGCGTTTTTTTTTTTTTTTTTTTAAGGGAGATGGAGGAAGAAGAGGAGCGTGCTTTTTGTTTTGGATGGTGTAATTCAGTGTGGGTGAGTGTAGGAGTTATATGGTGTACCTTCATTTTTTTTTGTTTTCCTGTTTATATTTCAATGATGAAATAGATTTGGGTATAACTTTTTGGGCTTAATATGCAAAATGTTTTATTTTAGTTTTGTTTAAAAAAAAATGAAGTGAGTGAAGGGATGTAGTGGGTGAAGTGTTGCCCGTAAAAATATGGGTGAGTGATGGAAAAAGTAGATGAATGATGTGACATAATGAGATTGGTTGGGAGTGAGTGATCACAAATTTGAAGAGTCCATAACTTCTATAAACTTTTGAGTTAATACACCAAAGTCAAACCGTTCTACAAACAATCATTCGATAATCATCACCATATATTAGTACAAATAAATTTCAATAATATGATTATGCATGTGGACGTATAGTCTGGAATGGGCCAGGCCCCCTGGCCCATTCCAGACTATACGTCCACAAGCCCCCCAAGTCTAGTGTGACATAGCGCCTAACCCTAATCCATGCCCTATAAATATAGGGTTGGGGTTCCCTTCTTCGACAGAATACGACCAAACAGGTTACCCTAAACCTAACACATATATGCTATATCGCATAGATTCTAACTTGACCGTCGGAGGTGGATCCCGGGGCTACGGCCTCGGGTCTACTCCTAACAGGTTCTCTTTGTTGACAGGTCTACTCAGGGCTCAAGAAGACGACTAACGGCCCAAGGAGAGTCGTTGAATCAGCCCGCGCCAGATTATGCATCAACAAGTTGGCGCCATCCGTGGGACATGACTACGACAAGTTTCGTGTTCTCACATCACCGGGAAGCAACCATTGAGTTCAAAAGCCGGTAACTTTAAAACTTTGTATTGTACACGACACACAAATACAAAATAATATACGATATTCGTTAAAACCTAATAGTAAAGGTAATACCTTTTCTTCTGGTCAAAAGTATACGACTGATTCGAATATATATTCTATATTCTCACTTTATAAACTGTATTATATTCTCACTTCTATAAATTGTATTAGTTTGTTAGAATCACAGTTGCTAGCCCACGTTTATAAACGTTCGAATATATTCTTTCAAATATATTCTTACGAATATATTGGCTGCCCACGAATATCCATTAATGATTTGTACTATACAGTACACACGATTGTGTTTCATTAGCCATAAATATTTTCTAAAAATAAAAAAGATATCCCAATATTTTGTGCATATCTTTTAAATCGATAAGATTTGGTATCTTTTAATTATTAAGAAGATTTTATGTAAATCTTTTAAAACTTGGTAAACATGATTTTACCTATAACGCATTAAGTCCGCACGATCGGACCTACTTTATCTTTTAGCCACGAACAACGCAGTCACGATAAATCTACCCGCGTTAGGCCATGCGTTCAGACATCTTCGCAGATTGGCGCCATGAGCGCACTGTTACATACAGGCACTACGATGCTAGTCAATCGCCATGAGCGCACGCAGACAAAAGCCGTGGTCAACTGCGATCATTCACAAACGTTAGAGTCTATGCGGTCACGATACATCTATCTGCGTCTGTGCGTGCGAAAAAAACTATTAGTCGCGGTCACGGTACATCCATCCGCGCCATTGTTTTTATCATAATAAAACAGAAAGAAATCAATCAATCACCATGAGCGCACTGCGTTCGCAGATTAGCTACGCGCTACTTTTTTTTATGTAGTTGTAAAACCTCACGCTAGGTGTAATTCGCATTACTACTTCTCTTATATGCTATGTGCTATATATTGCTTCGCGCTAATCTTTTACTTCAATAAGTTTTATATGTTGCGATTCGCGGCATATACTTTTAATATTTGCATTAAGTGTTTTTCAGGATTTGAATAACCAAGTTTAATGCTCCTACACGAGTAGCACCATCAAACTTGGGGGGCTACCAGGGTATATCCTACTACTGTTTCCGTGCGCGTCACGCAGGAATATTTGGAAGCAGATCGTACGTAAAAGGTATTGCAAACCCGGTACAAAGACGGATTTAAATATTCGCACCACCTTACCGCAGGGGAGACGTCCTTTGTCGCTTGTAAAGGTGGATGTAATGTTTGCGCACAACGCGCACTTTTAACGCGCACAGCGCGCATTTTTGTCGCGGACAACGCGCACTTTTGTCGCGCACCGCGCGCACTTTTGTCGCGGACAACGCGCACTTCTGCCACAGAAGCACGTCTTCTGTCGCGCCATGTTGCATCGCTACTGGTACAAAAGGTACGCCCTTACCCAGAATGCAGCATGCGGAATCCACCTTCACCATTGTGAGACAATCACAATCGCAATCCCAGTGCGCACTGTTGCATTTGGGCTGCGCAGTATGGTCCGTCCCATGTGCACACCAGAGATGCGCACACATGGGCCATGCCATCATGATTGGTTGGGCCTACGCGACCATGAATAGAACTTAAGTCTAGCATAACATAGCCATGCGCTATGTCACACTAGACTTGGGGGGCTTGTGGACGTATAGTCTGAAATGGGCCAGGCCCGCGCAGACAGCGGCCCACTCTACGCCTAACCCTAATCCATGCCCTATAAATATAGGGCTGGGGTTCCCTTCTTCGACAGAATACGACCAAACAGGTNATGGTCCGTCCCATGTGCACACCAGAGATGCGCACACATGGGCCATGCCATCATGATTGGTTGGGCCTACGCGACCATGAATAGAACTTAAGTCTAGCATAACATAGCCATGCGCTATGTCACACTAGACTTGGGGGGCTTGTGGACGTATAGTCTGAAATGGGCCAGGCCCGCGCAGACAGCGGCCCACTCTACGCCTAACCCTAATCCATGCCCTATAAATATAGGGCTGGGGTTCCCTTCTTCGACAGAATACGACCAAACAGGTTACCCTAAACCTAACACTTATATGCTATATCGCATAGATTCTAACTTGACCGTCGGAGGTGGATCCCGGGGCTACAGCCTCGGGTCCACTCCTAACGGGTTCTCTTTGTTGACAGGTCTACTCAGGGCTCGAGAAGACGACTAACGGCCCAAGGAGAGTCGTTGAATCAGCCCACGCCAGATTATGCATCAACAATGCATATGTAGAAAACGGTTCATTAAATACTACGTAATAAAGTGTCATGAACTTATTGTTTTCCTTATTTCCCGTCTCTTATTATTTATTTTTCCTTTTCCAATTAAGCATATCACACAAGTTTGATTCACAAGCAAACTTGAACATTCTTAGTCAATCATCAAATCTACATGTTTTACATGAACAATTTTTTTTTTTTTTTTTTTTTAATTTTTTTTTTTTGTTCTACCTTACACTTTATATGTATTATCCGAACATAAAGACTAACCATTTTAGTTCATACTGCACATGTGTATTATTGTTTTCAACCAGTCAAATGCAACATACTCATAAAATCAGTTGCTAACCCAAAGAAGAATATCTTTATTTAACATGCCCTTTCTAAAGATTGAAAGATTAAAAAGAAGGTTACATCATTTCCATTAAGGGTAACTTTGGGGAGGTTTTCTTGGAGAGGTCTCAGGTTCGAGTCTCACCATTGACCTTCAGGGGCCCGAAATAAATAGAAGCAAGAGTGGGGTTTATCCCCTAAAAAGAAAGGTCCGAGGCTTGCATACTGCCTAATTGGATGTCACTGTGGGCTCGGATCACTAACTACTAACTCGCCGTTCAAAAAAAAATTTTCAGAAGACAAAATAGCAAACAAAATACTGTAATACTTTTGTTTTTTTTTAATTGTCCCAAAAATCATGTGAATATTCATCACTCCGAGAACTCCCATGTAAGTTACGTGAGTAATAATATTTTAATATCTTTAGATAATTTCACTTATGAAACGACACAGCATTAATATTTCTTCCACAAATCAAAACGTTTCTCAATATATCATGCCTCGTTATCATAGGCGGAGCTACATGAGGACCGGGAAGGGTCCCGGCCTCCCTAGGCCTAAGTCCGTTAATGTAATTATTTGCGATTTTATGTGTAAAAAAAAATCTTTTTCATCTCGGGCCTCCCATCAAATGTTTTTCAGAAAAAAAATTTGTTTCGGCCCTCCCACAAAATTTTTTCTAGCTCCGCCACTGTCGTTATTTCAGTCACTAGTAGCAAAATAATATGTCTTAAGATTGTAGTATATATTACGTGTATTGCTACTAGAGACAAATAAAACATAACATGAAAAACATAAAAGTGTAGAAAATGATACCGTAAACCTTTTGCGTGTATAAACTCAAAGAACACAAATAAGAGCATGTTGAGGCGTGTGATGCTCACACTTTCCTTAAGACAGATTTGTCCTCTCCACATTGCTTGAGAATCGTGAACGTCTATCTCCAAGGATACAACAACAACGGATAACTCCGTTAGCACAAACGGGTTATCAAGGCGAACTAAAATCGTGCCTTCCCTCTATTACAAACCGGATATACAAGAAATATGATTGATAACAAAAAGGAGAGGTGTTGATACAAAAGTTGGGCGTTCCTTATTTGGACTCTTGTTCTCGTATCAATTGAACCTTGATGTTGTGACCTGCGCACTAAGAAAGCAAGAAAACACCGTTAGGCTTATCGTGGGATTGTTTTCCACGATTATCCTCCGGCGTGAGAGTAAGTAATCGGTTTTAGGGTTTTATTGGAGAGTTAGGGTCATTAGATTATACCTTTTCGAGAGTCGTGATGCCCTTTATATATATATACGAAATCCTTGTAGGTTTCGTGTTCCTCACTCTTCGGCGTATCCCGTAATTATCTAGCCTCTTGATCCTTATCCCATAGATAAGAGATATCCTATATCAAGGCCATAAATAACTTTGGGTTTGAGTTTGGACTTTCGTGAGCCCAAATCGTTATCATAATGGCCCAAATCATTATCATGATAGCCCACGCGTGATGGGCTTGGGCCTTAGTAATGTCCATTGGTCGGGTTCGTGACCCGAGTGCGGACTATACATCATCATGTCCCCCCAGTCTAGTATGCGCACGGTGCTACCGCGGATGCTAGACTATCAGTCGTACCGAAAGACGCTCCAGCATTCGTGGCGGTCAAGTTCCAAATGTTTCCCGCCAAAAGAATATACCATGAATCTGGTCCGAATAAATCCGAAAATGTTGCCTTGGAAATTGTGAGAAAGTGCAAAAAGTATCTTACCTTTTGATCTCCTAACCACACGTTTGAAGTTAGTGGGTTACACGTGTCAAGCATCCAAGACTATGGGAAACCCTATATAAAGGGTATCCCCTTTTTTACTGTGATTATCACAGTAACAAATACATTTCCACCATTGTTAAATCTTCAAACATTAATCAAGAAATCAATTCTGCACTAAGGTAATAGCGCGTACGCGTTTGTATTCTAATCATGGTCCGCCAATTATTTAACTTTACATCCGATATATCCGAGGATGAACTTCGTGAGTTCACCTCGGATTATTTCATTCCTGAGGCGTTGCACCCCGAAGTTCCGGCGGCAACTGCATCCATAGCGGATTTCCCCAATGGGAAAGTGGGGGTATACACGCGTTTCTTTGAATTCGCCAACCAACGCGTGCCCATGTCGCTATTCTTGTGTGACATCCTGAACTATTATCGCCTCCACATCTCCTAGCTGCACTGCATAGGTGCAGCTAAAATAACAAACTTTGAGGTTAATTGTCGCCTGATGGCAATTAACCCTACCATCCATCTCTTCCGCGCGTTTTACCACTCAACGTGGTCAAACGGGTGGGTATCCTTTGCCAAGCGCGCAGGGCGTTTGCAATGTTATACAGAAAAATTAGATGCGCTCAGGGATTGGAGGGAGAACTTCTTCTGGGTTGATAGGGCGTTTTTCCCGTTTGATTATGCGTTCTATACCCAAGGAACGCTGTCGAGGGACGAGTGCCCAGCCGGGACGTACAGCGTAGCTGACGCGGATATGATAAATGCCAATCGTATTCCGATCAGAGCCTACCCCGAAGAGTTGTTGGAGCACCTAGGCATTAGCCGCAACTACTTCCAGCCTCCTGGCGAGGTGCCAACCTTCTTGGATGAGGATAACCGGGGTGGGTGCTTGTCCTTACTTCTCCTTCGCTTATTAGTGTAAGCGCTTTTTTCTTATAGTAGCTTATGTAACTCTTTTTTCTTTGTTGTTGCTTGTTGCGCAGAGATGGATCTATTTCAGGTCGTGCACTTGGCGAGGCCGAAACAGGTGACGGTGGGGGTGCGCCCCTTGAGAGAAGGTGAGGAGCCCGTACTAGAGGCCACTGCGGGGCGCACGATGGAGCTCACACTGGAGTCAAAGGGTACTCCTTCAGTAACCTTAGAGGCGACCTCTGTGCGCAGTGTTCCCAACCCTAGGGAACAATCCCCAGATGTGAAAGTGTCGCGCAGCGATTCTTCAGAAGATGTGAAGATTGTCAAGGTTGTGGATGCGCCAGAGGGGGCTAGCCAGGGTGTAAAGCGCAAGAAGGTTTCTGGTGATGATGGCGCGGGCACCTCCAAGCGAAGACGCCACCGTATTTCTGTGGATGCATCATCATAAGAGGATGTGTCGCCATCAATCACTGCGCAGTAGATGGCTAAGACTCCTTCTCCCAAGTAAGTAATGAGACCTATGCCTTATTCCTTCATTTTTTTTTTTGATAATAATAACCTTGACTTCTTGTCCTTTGCGTGCAGTGATGAAGCTGCAGGGGGTGATGCAGCGCATACTGAGAAGTTGTCACCGGAGGCGAGTCAGGCTCAAGTGGATGAGCCTTCGAAGGCCTGTGAGGATATGCCTGCAGAGCAACTGATAGAGAAGCTTAGCATGGCTTCTGCGCACCAGGCCGCACTGGTTGCTCAGCTTAAGGCCAAGTATGCTGATGAAAGGAGCAGCAGTGCGCAGAAGGATGAGGAGATTGCACTGCTCAAGGCGCAGTTGGCGAGTGCTCACGCTTCCATAGAGTCAACAAATGCGTACACCCGGAAGCTTGTTGATGAGAAGATGTTGCTCTAGGCGCAGGTGAGCCAGGAACGCTCTGTTTTTTATCAGTACAAGACCACTTGTCTTTGGGCGCTGAAGTATATGGAGCAGAACAAGAGCAAACACTTCTCACAGCTAGATGAATTCCGAAAGACTGTGGANCGAAAGTCTCCCTTTTCTGTACACTTCGTGAGTGTTTTAAAGAGAGTAAGTGACTTATCCGCTGATTTGGATAGGAATCTATTCAACCCGGCTAGTTTTCCATTCAGGGACTGGACTTCTTTCAATGTGCGTGGTGAAGGGAGTTGGATGACAGCCTTTGTTTTTTCTGGGCATGGCTTAATGCCGTCAGGCTCTATCAAGTATCCGAGGAACATGCCTTCTATAGTGCCAAAAGTGCATTTCTTGGGATTTAACTTCATATTGATCCTTTCCAGCGTTCTAAACGTTTCTTCAATGTCGCGCACCAACTCGTCTTCAGTATGGCTTTTAATGACGTGGTCGTCAACATAGACCTCCAGGTTGTGCCCCACCTGCTTTGCAAATGCATTATCTACTAATCGTTGGTAGGTGGCGCCCGCGTTCTTTAATCCAAAAGGCATCTTTGTATAACAATAGACCCCTTGGCTTGTGTGGAAGGCTGTTTTTTCCTCATCTTCTTTAGCCATTTGAATTTGGTGATACCCTTTGTATGCGTCTAAGAAGCATTTAAGGGGATATCCGCATAAAGATTCCACCTTCCAGTCTATCTCTGGTAGTGGGTAGCAGTCCTGTGGACATGCTTTGTTGAGGTCCGTGAAGTCCACNTAGGTGTCTCTTTCTTGCTCCCATTCTTCTGTTTGTCTTTTCCCTCCTTGATATTCTTGACGAGGTGATCCAATTTGCCTTCCTTGACTAGCTTGTCAATTAGTTGGCGCAATTGGACGCACTCGTTGGTGGTATGGCCCTTTTGTCCGTGGTACTCGCAGTACCCATTCCCTATGCGCCGATCTTCTGGGGTGCGCATTGGTGGGGGTTTCGGAAAGTTCGCGCCTTCCGTGACAAATATTTCCCTTGGAGTCTTCGTTAGCGGAGTATATTTGTCGTTCCCTCGCCCGCTCCCTTGACTGCGTTAGCTTTTATCACGGTTGCTACTCTGGTCATTGGATTGTCTCCTGGGTTGTTCTTGTGACCTATAGTTTGAGTAGCTTTTCTTGCTGTCTACAGCGGCGGCTTCTCCTTGGATAAAGGACCTTGTGCGCTTCATAAGCTCGTCAAAGGTTTGGGGAACCTTATCGTTTAATTTCTTTATAAGATCTGGATTATTGATCCCATTCATAAATCCTGAGATCTTTAGTACTTCGGAGCATGCTTTAACATGTATGCATTCATCCTTAAAGCGCTCCACATAAGCGCTTGTGGATTCCCCTTGGCGCTGTTTTACCCTAGCCAGTTCGACAGGGTTTTTGGCGCACTTCTTCCTCTGAGTGAAATTTAAGCGAAACACCTTTCGCAACTCTTCAAACCCGTCAATGCTCCTGCGTGGCAGTTTACTGAACCAGTTTCGCGCATTCCCCACTAGTGTAGAGTTGAACATGTGGCACCACACTGGCTGTGGCCAATTCTCGATAGTGGCAGCTGATTCGAAAATTTTTAGGTGATCGTCAGGATCACCCGTCCCATCATAAGTCTTAACATTAGCAGGCATGCGCCTTCTCTTATTGTTAGCATCGTATTTTTTATTTTATGAAGTGTCGGTCATTATATCCTTGAATCATGTAATAGGTTGCGTTAGAAAGCGTTTTAGGAAGTTATATGTTCATTTATCAATTACTTATAAGTCTAAGGGCCAAACATGTAACATCAAAAGCCCTAGACTTGTATGCACTATATAATGTATTGTATAACCTCATTTGGGAGGGGTTGATCATTTGGAATAAACACATAGTAATATTTCACACACACTTGATCCTCCCATCTCTCTCTCTCTATATCTCTCTTTCTCTCTCTAAGATTTGATGAAGA
>LBNU01010410.1:27103-46371 GCA_014162995.1 Artemisia annua
AGTCATGAGACCCAGTGACGCACTGCCACTTAAACCTTCTAGCCACTCGGTTATCTCCAAAGAACTTGTTCATTCTCACGGAGCAACCCTGGCATAATCTATTGACCAGCTCACTCCGAGTGTGTTGATATTTGAAAAGGAGGTACTGGGCTGCTCCGACACCTCGACGACCAAATGTGCACTTAGCAGTCTAGAGCCCAAGGATTCATCAAAAAGATTCCATAAAGATACACTTCGATATATTACACTGGGTTGTCTACATCAAGGACGCCAGATGTAAACTTTAGAGTCCTACTCAGGTCTTAGCCAATCTGCCCAGAACGTTTATGAGAGAAATATAGCTTATGTACTTCTCAATGATTGAACGGAAACTCCTGCCCAGGGTCAACATCAAGCAGCCAGCCTGACAAGCAGGGTCACTTCGGTAATCTCTTGTGAGGTTACGCCCTTTAGTGTTTTTCGGTGGATTCCAAACGGTCATACAGTCGGTGGGTGATCTCCAGCGAACTCACCTAATCGTTGGTTTGGGTGTACTTCGGGTATGCTCATGTGTAAGCTTCCTTTTCGAGGGTATCCGATTAGGAACGGCCATGTTAAGTTGTTGGAGAAAGTCTTCAACATATGCTGCTTGCCGCGGATCTCTGAATTCCAAACCTGTAGTCCGGATATTTTCATTACTAAGCTGTTTATGCAGGTACAACACCACAACACTGGTTTCCACGATGCTCATACTTACATCTCAAAGCTCAAAGGAAATTCTTCACTAAGATACAAATGAAAGAACAGTCAAAGAAAAGATTCTACGCCAAAAAGAAGAATCATACAAAGTAAACCTGATAAAGTCAATGTGAATTTTAAATCAGCAGACAACAAATGCCCCGACGGTAGGCAAAGGACTAAAGATGTATGAGCATGTTGGAAAGAGCGATCACCACATAGACGAAATACTGACAAAAGGCAGATGAACGGATCACAACCAACAAAGAACAAAAGAAAGTCTTTATATTATAAGATCACAAAGCAATGAGGAACAAATGAACGTGATGAACAAAGGAACTCATACCTAATATACTGGATGTTTTTTCTAAATCGTCATTGAGCAAGAATTCCAAAATGGAAGGTTATATAAGACCAATGAAGTGCGAAGAACGCTCCCCGCAACGCCTTCAGAATGACCCATACACTTAGGGGGAGATTGTGTTAGCATCGTATTTTTAATTATTTTATGCTATTTTTCGAGCGATGCTCCGGTCCGAATATCCTTGGAATCATGCTAATTAGGTTGCCAGTATAGAAAGCGTTTTAGGAAGTTATATGTTCATTTATCAATTACTTATAAGTCTAAGGGCCAAACATGTAACATCAAAAGCCCTAGACTTGTATGCACTATATAATGTATTGTATAACCTCATTTGGGAGGGGTTGATCATTTGGAATAAACACATAGTAATATTTCACACACACTTGATCCTCCCATCTCTCTCTCTCTCTATATCTCTCTTTCTCTCTCTAAGATTTGATGAAGAAGGTCGTGATTTAGGTTGTATCCAAGGTCCTACACTTATCCTCTGAAAAATCGTTGATGCGCCTAGTAAATGCATCAACCTTCTGGCGACGCCAAGGACGAGACATATCTTCGTCTTCCTCGTCGCGGTACCTTTCTTTGGACTTCCAGTGTCCTGTTTCTTCGTCCTCGTTGTCCGAGGAGTCACTTGAAGATGAACTCGCTATTCTGCGACGCTTGCGTCGGCTGTCCTCAGAATCCGAGTTGGAAGGGCTTTCACTGGGGGAGCGCCATCGTCCTAGTCTATCATGAACCCTGGGACGGCCAAGCCTAGCGTGGACATTAGTACGCCGTCCATCGCCTTCGTGTTCCTCCCTGTACTGCGAGTCAGTCGCTTCGTCCGGTACGGCTCTCCTTCCGACCCTAGCAAACACTGGGGGTCGGCGACTATCGCGCCTTTCCCTTCGGTGTCTTGTTGTGACCTGCGTATTAAGAAAGCAAGAAAACACCGTTAGGCTTATCGTGAGATTGTTTCCCACGATTATCCTCCGGCGTGAGAGTAAGCAATCGGTTTTAGGGTTTTATTGGAGAGTTAGGGTTATTAGATGATACCTTTTCGAGAGCCGTGATGCCCTTTATATATATATATACGAAATCCTTGTAGGTTTCGTGTTCCTCACTCTTCGGCGTATCCCGTAATTATCTAGCCTCTTGATCCTTATCCCATAGATAAGAGATATCCTATATCAAGGCCATAAATAACTTTGGGCTTGAGTTTGGACTTTCGTGAGCCCAAATCGTTATCATAATAGCCAAAATCATTATCATGATAGCCCACGCGTGATGGGATTGGGCCTTAGTAATGTCCATTGGTCGGGTTCGTGACCCGAGTGCGGACTATACGTCATCAAGAGGAGTAGTGTATTTCTTGGTGTTCTTGAGATGAGAGAAAAAGTCTCAATATATAAGGAGTAGGGATAGAAGGAAAACGGTCACAATTAATTAACAAAATTAATTTTGCTAATGTCTTATGAATTAAAATAGAACCACAAATTAATTTTATTTTTAATTCACATTAGTACACATAATGACGACATCAATTATCATTCAACTCTTTTGACCACATTTTTCCAACACTATTCACAATAGTTTGTTACCGTTTAAAATTTTCTTTGTATTCTCCTCATGTATTCATCATGTTCCCTGCACATATTTACAAATTGGCTACTTTGTTAGTACGTTCCTCATCACAAATAGGGATGGCAACGAGGTAGATTTGGAGCGGAGCGGCTATCTCAATCCTTGAACGCGATTACCAAAGTTTTTCTCAAACCTGCCCGATCTCCATCGGGATCTAATCGGGGCGTCCCGTTGGGACGCGATGCTCCCCCAAACCCGCCTCATACTAATCGAGGATCTTATTGGTGTATCTTTTATCGATGCAACTCTCGACCAAAGCTGCACAATTTCATATTTATTATTGTCGTTAAAATAACTTGAAAAATTCAAAACCTATTAATAATTAATTACAAATAAGTCTTATTAAGTTTTAACGATAGTAGTATACATAAATAATGATAAATTATACTGCCAAAAATTACAACTTAAAAAATATGTTATTAAACAAGTTCTTATAATCAAAAAATTTCAATCTTACAAAGATGAAAAAAACTAACAAAATAGAGACATATTTTTTATTACATAAATACCAACAAAATACTATATACGTATAGATACATATGTATATGTGTATATATTATTCGGGCTGGGCGGGGCGAGGATGTTAATCCCCGCTTCAAACCTGATTAAAATCCCTGTTTAAGCCCCCAAACCCGCCCTGTAACCCAATAAGCATGCCCACCCCGCACCAATTAGTTTAGGTTTCGAATTTTCCAGTCAAGTTTCGATTTTTTGCCATCCCTAATCACAAACACTCCATATCATTTAAAAGGATTTTTAATGTTTTTTATGTTCTAGTTATATCGAGTTAGTTGATACTATAAATTATTTTCGTGTTAGCATACCTAATTAAAAAGAACCAAAATCACACTTCTCTTCTTGCCATTAAAATAAAAAAATACCTATATATGATAAAACGTGTTTCAATGGAGTAAAAAGTAAGCACCTAAAAACACATTACGAAAGTTGTTTATATGTCGATAGCCAACCACATTTGAACAAGTGTTGTGGTAACATATTGACATGTAGCATGGCGCATATAGCGTAATTTCAGCAAAGAATCATTATATTATGTTATCTTGGATTGGCCGAATGAAACTCATGTTGGAGTGTGGACTAAAAAGTATTTTAACACCACCGTTTTTTCTTTTAAAATCCAAAGAATGACTAACGTGATAGTGATTTGGATCTTGTTATTCTTCTAGTATGTCTGTATGCAGGGCGGTCCCATTGATTTGGGGGGCCCGGTGCGAAATCACAAATGAGGCTCCATAATCCAAGTCTTTCACTCTTTTTTGTATGTGGCCCAAAGTTGTCTTTTATTTTTTGTATGTGGTCCGGTTCAACTTTGATAATATTTAACAAAGATACTAAAAATTCAAAACGTTTATATATAAAACTATAAATATTAATGAATGTATAGTAAATCGAGGGCCCCTTACAAAGGGGGCCCGGTGCGGTTGCATCACTTGCACATGCTAATCGCCGCCACTGTCTATATGTGATATCGTCATATTGGGTCCTTTGATTGATTAGATTCATTTGATCATGTCAGAAGTTTTTTGATGCATGAATCTCCATAACATAATATTCAGTGTTAGATATCAATCTATAAGCCCATTTAAATTCCCATACGAGTGCTCAAATTCTGTTACTTGAGACAAAACAATACTATTAAAGAGGTCATGTTGTAGAGCAAGTTTTTAGATAAAAATATGACTGATTTAAGTAGAAGTAAACATGATATTATAGTTTATAGTTCCCTTTTATACGGTGAAGTCAAATTTCATACCTATATCTATACTACATATAATACACAAATGAATCTCTCTCCAAAAATTTTAAATGTACAAAAAATTATGCAATGTTTACAACACTTTAAAGCAGGGAATCTTCATAATTACAACAAGTAAAGCATTGTGTACAAGCAAAACATGCATGACACGAAATTAAGACCAAAATACATAAATACATACATTAAATAGCCTTTAAAACACCCCTAAACCTAAAGTTACAATGATTTAAAGCATTGTGTACAAGCAAAACATGCACGACACGAAATTCAGACCGAAATACAGAAATATATACATTAAATAGCCTTTAAAACACCCCTACACCTAAATTTACAATGATTTAAACCTAAAGTACAACCCTCTATGAACATCTATTAGAAGCTTGACTTCGAAAACACAAAAGAAAACCTCATCATCGATCTATTAGAAGCTTGACTTATTTAAAGCGCTTATGGGGTGTTTGGGATTGCAGTGTTTGGGAAAGAAAATAAAAGGCTTGATTATTTGCGTTTCAGAAGCATCAAAACACGGTTTTGGAAAAGCAGATCCATACATGCTTTTTCAGAACGTGATTTTCCTTTCTTTGCCAATTTACCGAACTGCCCGCATCCATCTTCTTCTTTGTTCATATTAATTTAACTTTTTGCATTTCTTGTTCACCTATCTGAATATTTTGTTAGTGTGAGAAATAGATATTTTGAGAAAGACGAAAAGAGGCGGAGGCAGAACAAAAAGATGTAACCCTGATTTTAACTTCATATACTTCGTTATATCAGTATAAGCCCAGTAACAATAGATAGATTCTATAGGTCTATGTTGTAAAGCCCATTAAGTAACAAAAATATAACTCACTATAATTTCTTTTATAAATTGTAAAGCCCATTAAAGCCCATTAAGTTCAATTCCTACTAGGTGCAAACAACCTTAAGTGGCCACGCCAACCTCCTGAAAAGGGAGGGCTTCACCTGGTTTGAGTCTGTGTGGTGGTGGGTTCAATCCCCGTGGATTAGTCGGCCAAAAAGGTCAGAAACCATGGTTATCAAAAAAAAAAAAAAAAAAATGTCTTAGAAGTTTAGTTATAGAAAGTTAAGTTTGATTAATTCAATAATATATAATAATTTCCTTTTTGTTAATTTTACAAGGTAATTATTTATTAATTTGATTTGTCAAACACTTTGAAAACTTATTATCTGATTATTACGTTATCAAACATCATAATTAAATCCAAACACTATGTTTTATAATCACGTTTTATAACAGCTAATTATCTAATTATGCGTTTTCAAAACTCATAATCAGTTTTCAATAAGCATTCACAAACACCCCCTTAAAACACGAGCATAAAAACATAACATACGCAACTTAAAAGACCAGCATGGTTAAAATTACTCAAATATAAAATTCTCACAATCTATAAAGTTGTTGTAACGAAAAACATAAAATTAAAAGATATTTATCGCCGAAAATTTTATTACAGGGTACCCGCCGCCGCATCGCGCGGGTACCCTGCTAGTATATATAATAAGTATTTAATCTTGAATATTTGAACTAAATTGCTCAACCTCATTTCTTTCATAATAGATATTCTCGTAGCTTACATTGTTGTCCTGAGTCGAGCCTTGAAATAACGTCAAAAGTGTCTATAAAGCCTACACTCTTTCATTATTCATATGAGATGTGCAACCTTTTGTGTATTAGGAACATCTTTAAGGTATCGGCGATTTCTTTTATTCACTAAATAAATCTAAGAGCGAAAGAAAAAACCATGCTTCGACTCCGGGCTAATCCAAAAAGATAGCCGCCCTGGGATTAGTCGACTCATAATGTCAAGTCAGAAACCCAGATAAACCAAAGTAAAAGAACATTACTTAGGGCGTAGGTTAAGACTTTATATTTGTTAAAGGACATCTCTTGTAAGAAAACATAGTATAAGGGATGTATATGTAATTAATCCATGCCACATACACCTTAGAAAATATTAAATTGCACCCATTAAGATATTTATGTTAAAAATAGAATGGAGTAACAGAAGACTGCCACATGGGCTTCCAAGAATCTCTATCATTGGTTCTCCATGTTCCAAGTCTCTTAATGGATTGGCTCACAATCCCACTTGCCCCACCACCACCTTAATCAGTTTAACTCATCACAACACCTTCAATTCACAAACACAAAAAAAAGAAGCTCAAGTTTTCTTGAAACCTTCTAATAATGGCAACTTCACATGTATATTGCAGCCCAACAATTACACTACACTCTAAAACACACTTGCCAGTGGAATTCTTTAGCTCAATACACTATAAACACCATCATCTAAAAAGTAAAGAAAATGGGTCATTTAAGAAACTTACTAATTTTGGAAAGATCAAAGCTTTAGTGACAGAAACCACACCGCGAAAAACGGAGAAAAGTGGTGGTGAGAAAGAGAAGAAGATAAGAGTATTGGTGGCAGGTGGTGGGATTGGTGGATTAGTGTTTGCTCTAGCTGCTAAAAGAAAAGGATTTGAAGTTGTGGTGTTTGAAAAAGATTTGAGTGCTATTAGAGGTGAAGGTCAGTATAGAGGTCCTATTCAGATACAAAGTAATGCTTTGGCTGCTTTGGAAGCTATTGATTTAGATGTTGCTGATGAGGTTATGAAAGCTGGTTGTATTACTGGTCAGAGGATTAATGGGTTGGTTGATGGTATTTCTGGTAATTGGTAAGTCCTTTTGATATGTTTATATGTTAAGTATGCTGTTTTGTATTGTTTATTTAAACTCTTTTTGTGCTTACTGTGTTTTTTTTTTTGCTTATTTAATTGATATAAATAATAGTTTTGTTTAATCAGACAGGTTGGAAGTTTCTTATTTTACACCGCTTAAGGAAAACGATTAGTTTTAATAAGTTTTATGTTTAATTTTGTTAGCTGTATATTCTTATGTGATTGATTTGGTCCTATCCGAATATTTACTATGATTGATATTGTATTGTAAATCATTAGCTGGAGATTTGATCTTATCACATTGTAATGGGTAATTAGCATTTACCCAAAATAAACTCCTGTAGAGTCAATATATATGGCTCCTGTTATTGTAATTGTGATCACAAAAATAATAAACAAACGTATTGTTCATCACACTCATTCACTATCTATTTACAAATTTCTGTATTTGTTCATTAGAGTATTGTAATTAGTAAAGTGAGTTAAGTATGCGGGTTCTTACAGAATTGGAATCAGTAATATGTTGTTTAAATGGTAAAACTACGGGTTAAATTGGTAGTAATTTACATTTCTTTCGGTCCGAAAAATAACACAAGTAAAGTTATGATCAAATCTTGTGAAACATTCTGCAAGGATAATGAGGATACGATGTCACAATATTAAGTTTAAGCACACATTCAAAGTCGAAACAGCGTTTTAGTGTCAACAAGGATGTTAGAACTTACAAAGCTAGTAAATATACACTTGATTTCCAAACTTGAAGATTACAGCAATAGCGGGGCGTGAAATTTACAAAGTGTAGGGTTAGTTACAAGCTAATTACAGTTTTCCTTTTCGTGCTAAGTTATTTATTTTGTCTAGTACTGAAACTTCTAAAACTCTTTGGTAACTAGAAGTTTGAAATATTTCTTTTGGTTATTAGGTATATCAAGTTTGATACATTCACTCCAGCAGTTTCAAGAGGTCTTCCAGTTACTAGAGTTATAAGCCGAATGACTTTACAAAGGATTCTAGCTGATGCTGTAGGGGACGATATTATTTTGAATGGCAGCAATGTAGTCGATTTTGAAGATCATGGTGACAAGGTAGAATCTTTATTTGCTTTTCAATTTTTCCCCTAAAATTCTGTTCCATAATATGATCGTGTATTTGTGACGTGTTTAAGGTACTAAGTTCTCATCTTGTATACTATCATTTAGGTTTCTGTGGTTCTTGAAAACGGAGAACGTTTTGAAGGAGATCTTCTAGTTGGTGCTGATGGTATATGGTCTAAGGTAATATATGGTATACATATGTTATGTAAAAGGTTAAATTTTTTTTGGAAGTGACAATGAATGTCAATTTCATATAAACAGGTACGGAAGAATTTGTTTGGGCCAAAGGATGTTACTTACTCTGGCTACACATGTTACACTGGGATTGCTGATTTTATACCACCTGATATCAACTCTGTTGGGTATGTTTGTGTCTCGTCTTGCTTTTCTTTGATTGTCTTTATGCTCTCCAGGAAAGTAGGTTACTGATTTATGTATTTTGTGTAGATATCGGGTGTTCTTAGGCCATAAACAATACTTTGTATCTTCTGATGTCGGCGGTGGAAAGATGCAATGGTATGCATTTCACAATGAACCAGCTGGTGGTACTGATAAGCCAAATGGTATTCTTTCTTAGTTTTCGATTAATTTGTAAAACATGAAATGGGTTTGATTCTAGATTAATCATTATGATCTACACTTCAACCAATATTTTTATTTTTAGGTAAAAAGGAACGACTTCTTGAAATCTTTGGAGGTTGGTGTGATAACGTAGTGGATCTGTTGCTTGCCACTGATGAGGAGGCAATTTTAAGGCGGGATATATTTGACCGGATCCCAAAGTTTACATGGGGAAAGGGCCGTATAACTTTGCTTGGAGACTCGGTCCACGCAATGCAGCCTAACTTGGGTCAAGGAGGTTGCATGGCTATTGAGGTAACACTAAGTTATAATTTAGAAGAAACTGATTTAGGACTCCTTTTGAATGCAATTGAACAATTCTTGTTTGTGTTTTTACAGGATAGCTATCAACTAGCACTTGAGCTAGATAAAGCTTGGATACAAAGCACCAAGTCGGGAGCACCTATAGATATCCAATCTTCCCTTAGGAGGTAACTGTAACAACCCGTCTCACATTGGTAGAAGATAAGACGTTTGAGCCCCTTCAAAGCTTAAGGTGACTGGCTACTAGTATCCTTCTACCATGGTTTTTGTTTGAACCCCGGAAGGATACCCGAGTAGTCCATTGCTTTCAGCTTTGGGGACGTTACTCGCGTTACAGTAATGCTTCATTTTTCATCAAAATCAAAACATTATATGGTAAAATGGATCCATTTTCCAAAAAAAAGCTAATCTACATGGCAATTAATCACATCATTTCGAGAAATAGATTTTTGAACAAAAGGCATACATTTAACTTTTAAGGTCAACCCTGTAGCTTTTGACTCGTGGCTGAAGAACACTAGATACGTTTTAACAAATGATAACATTACTTTTTGAATGAGAAAAACAAGATATTTATGAATACCTAAGATAGCTCTATGAATCATTTTGTGTGAGTTGCTATCTATTCGATCAGTAGGTTTCGGTTCATATGCTGACCATCTAAAATTAATACCCATCCTTGAATTTTTGGTAATTTTAGATACGAAGATGCCAGAAGACTACGGGTTGCAGTCATACATGGATTGGCAAGAATGGCGGCAATCATGGCATCAACTTACAAGGCTTATTTGGGTGTGGGGCTTGGTCCATTGTCGGTAAGTACTAACAAACACCCCCTCAAATTATATAAAACTAATGTTTTGAACAATCTTTTGAGGTGTATTACTTATACCAACCTTTGTTTTGCAGTTTTTGACTAATTTCAGAATACCACATCCTGGACGAGTTGGTGGAAGATTTTTCATTGATATTGGAATGCCTTTGATGCTCAGTTGGGTTCTTGGTGGCAATGGGTGAGTGACATCCGTGTATCAATTTATAAAACTTTTTTCTTTTGGTTTATGGCAGCTCTAATATCTGCAAAATTTCTTCTGCAGCTCAAAACTTGAAGGGAGACCACAGTCCTGCAGACTCACCGATAAAGTGAGCTACTCTCATCATCTAAATTTGATGTCAAACAATTGTTTGCTAAGAATATTATTATCTGCTACGAGTACCCTTTTAGTATTTTTAACACTAATTCATTTTCTGTTTATACTTCGTTTTCTGCCTATTGATGTTGTTTAACTTTTTGACAAAAGCTAGATACTTTCACATAGTTTTTCCCAGAGAAAATCACTTGCTTGACTCTTATGAATACTACATACTAGAAGTAGCTCAAAAGATCATAAATTTAATCTTCTTTTCTGAAAGTAACATGAAAACCAATTATGCAGGCAAATGATGAACTTCAAAACTGGTTTAGAGATGATGATGCTTTAGAACGTGCTCTTACTGGCGAGTGAGTAATGTTTCACATTAAAAGTACCCTCAATATTGAAGGGATATTCTTTAACTGTATTTTTGTGTGTGTTGTGTTGGTAGATGGTTTTTACTTCCAGTTGGAAGTTCAAATGCTGATTCAGCGCCTGTCTCATTAAGCCGTGACGAGAAAATGCCCTGCATAGTTGGGTGAGTATTTCTCAAAGAACAATGCAGTTTAAACTCTACCCAAATGACTTTGCATGTGACGGACTGACGGGTATCTTTTCTTGATATTGTAGGAGCGTGCCGCACACGAGTATCCCTGGAAACTCAATAGTCATCTCTTCACCAGAGGTTCGTTTTGCCAGACTTGCATTACTTTTTTTTAGTAAACATCCTACTTTTCCATTGCTAAGCAGCGTTCTTGTTTGATCTTAGGTTTCAAAACTGCATGCTCGAATAAGCTGCAAAGATGGTGCCTTTTTTGTTACTGATTTACGCAGTGAACATGGTACCTGGATCACAGAGTAAGTTAAAACATCTGTGTGTCATTTCATTAAGGGATATCTCGCAAATCTGATCTTTTTACACATGCATCATACATTAAATCTTGCATCCTNAGTAGCTCAAAAGATCATAAATTTAATCTTCTTTTCTGAAAGTAACATGAAAACCAATTATGCAGGCAAATGATGAACTTCAAAACTGGTTTAGAGATGATGATGCTTTAGAACGTGCTCTTACTGGCGAGTGAGTAATGTTTCACATTAAAAGTACCCTCAATATTGAAGGGATATTCTTTAACTGTATTTTTGTGTGTGTTGTGTTGGTAGATGGTTTTTACTTCCAGTTGGAAGTTCAAATGCTGATTCAGCGCCTGTCTCATTAAGCCGTGACGAGAAAATGCCCTGCATAGTTGGGTGAGTATTTCTCAAAGAACAATGCAGTTTAAACTCTACCCAAATGACTTTGCATGTGACGGACTGACGGGTATCTTTTCTTGATATTGTAGGAGCGTGCCGCACACGAGTATCCCTGGAAACTCAATAGTCATCTCTTCACCAGAGGTTCGTTTTGCCAGACTTGCATTACTTTTTTTTAGTAAACATCCTACTTTTCCATTGCTAAGCAGCGTTCTTGTTTGATCTTAGGTTTCAAAACTGCATGCTCGAATAAGCTGCAAAGATGGTGCCTTTTTTGTTACTGATTTACGCAGTGAACATGGTACCTGGATCACAGAGTAAGTTAAAACATCTGTGTGTCATTTCATTAAGGGATATCTCGCAAATCTGATCTTTTTACACATGCATCATACATTAAATCTTGCATCCTTTCCTGAAATGGTATCTAAAGAATCCGACCTTTTTGAATATGCATCATACATCTATGTACATCTTGCTCCTTTTCAGTAGTGGTATTTTAGAATCTGATTTATTATTATTTGCGCATGCATCATCTACAAATCTTGTATCTTTGATGAGGTATCTCACAAATCCATGATTTGTTTCTTTACAGTAACGAGGATAGGCGATATCGGGTGCCTCCAAATTTCCCAGCACGTTTTCATCCATCAGATGTCCTGGAGTTTGGACCAAATAAAAAGGTAACACACAAGTACTCCCATCATTTTTGAAAAACGAGATACATTTGACTTCATAAAACAGTCGAACCACATAGTTTTCTTTAACTGATCAAATGTCTTTGTCTTGACATTTATTCTTTGCAGGTAGCGTTTCGTGTAAAGGTGATTAGATCCCAACCAAAGATTACCGAGGAGGGAGGAGACAGAGTTCTCCAGGCAGTATGACCCGACAAGGTGGGGTTTAAAGTTTATACGATGTGAAAAGTGTACAGCATTGTAGAAGTTACATATAGCAACACAAAAAAAAGGCTAGAGATTTTGGCCTTCCTTTTGAATGTGTAGCAAGAACATGAATTGATTATTAATTAATTCTGGTATTGTATAGATACAATATAAAACTGCTACCAAAAATGAAAGGAATTTTTGCTAATTGTCAAGCTATTCATATCTTTCGATTATTTAATTTTGCATGTATATTTTTCATTTAGTCTCTGTCTATATTTATACACATAGATTTTACATTTATGCTTCATGTAAATATATGCTTTTGTATAACAAAAAAGAAAGTCATGTTACAATGGTTGACCTGTTAGTCGTATATTTGCTATAGCCCAAGTCTAGTTTGTATGGGCTAAGACCCAAGTATTATTTGTTAAGGTTTGTACTATATATATATATATATATATATATATATATATATATATATATATATATATATATATATATATATATATATATATATATATATATATATATATATATATATATATATATACTAGCTCAAAACCCGTGTTCAACACGGGCGGTTATAATTAAGTTCTTGAAAAACAAAATAGAGTACGAAATATCTTTCATAGCTTTATGTTTTCCTCGATTCTTATCATGATTAAAATATAATTTAGTTTGGTATACATAAACACCTACAAAAAGAAATTTGATATATAGACATACCAACAAAATCCAAGGATACAACATACATAAACACATACCGAAAGCAATTTGATTATAGATATACATGAAAAACCTAAAAATGAGAAACAAAAACTCTACTACAAGGATTCTAATTGTCAGCTTCAAACCAAGTAAACATTTTCTCTTAGAACCTGCAAAAGAACATATTTTTAATCAGCCTAAACTCATATAAGCTCAACAAAGTGATAAGTCATTTCAAGAAGACTTGACTTTAGCAACAATGTGAACAAATGTTAGACTGGATTTTGAATTTCAAATCCAGTGTGCAATATAAGACTATTGCATTCTATGGAGTGATTCACGTTTGGGGATATGTAACAGGGTAACCTAATTCAGAAATTAATATGGAACTTATTCATGATTTGACTTGGATAAGGCTTTCGTGACATTGTAAACTATTGTTGAACAACTTACTCGAATTGCATAATTTCAAGTGTTAAACCAATGACTATCAAAAAAGCACAATTTCCATAGCAGTCTTCGGCAACTTAGATGAATGTATTTACCAAAAAATATATAAATATAATGTACATATCAGTTCAGAATTAATGTATATATCATCAGTTCAAAAATCAAACCAAACAGTTTCTTGTAAATCTGTCTTTTAAGGCCCACGGGCGTGTACTGTGTGGTATTAAGGGGGTGTTTGTTTTAACTTCTTTGGTGTACATAACTACATATTAGCTTATCTAGGAAAAGTAAGCCCATCTTAGTGTTCACATATGCTTATAGGCTTGCATAAGCTTAGCTGATCTAGAAAAGCCCATTTTTACGATTACTTAAGCAATTAATAAATAAAATAACTTGAAATAATATTTTTGTAAGAGTTGAGATAGTTAATTTCTAAAATAAAAGTTGGACCATTGGCAACTTTGTTCTAGCATTTCATAACTACTTATACTGACATTGCTTTAGGACACATAAATACTTAAAAAACATGCTCGGGATTTAAAAGGAAAATCAAGATAGAAAATGAAAAAGAAGCTTTGTAAATAATTTTTCTTGAATTTATCCACTCCAAAAAATTGGCTTCATACAGTCAAAACTCAGGACCGTTCGGTATAATTATTTATTTAATGATGCCTCATAGCATATGCCTTAATAGTAGTATACAAAGAAAAGAATTTTACATCCAAAATTTCAAATTAAATGGGTAAAGGTTTATCTTTCATAGTAAGGATGCTTAAACTGTCATGTGTGTAACGTTGCAACTTGGAAGAAGTGTCAACATAATGTTGGCTAAGCTATAAAGATGAAACAACATAGTTTATGTAAAAGATTGAAGGGAAAATACTAATAAAACATCAGACACAGCCAATTATTTGCAATCAAAAGATAAGGAAAGGTGCAATCTGATCTGTAAAGTCAAACCTATTTATTTGTCATTAAAAGATAAGGAAAGGTGCAATCTTACCTGCAACACTGCTTCGTGAAATTGACTGAGAATTTGAGAGTGTCATTTATCTCCTTAAAATACCAGCTATAGCTCCATCTTTCCATTACTTAGTATTGCAACCTCAGTCAGGAACCATGCATATAACGTATGAACCCACAAGGCTTTTTAGTTAGTTGACATCCATAAACCTTCAATAAAGACTACGTAATTATTTTTCATTTCCACCCTACACGCTATATCACTCGCACATAAAATGTTCATAACTCATTATTTATTAACAACCTACACTGTCGAACATAACTTCAAATGGGTCTATTTAAGTTGTATTTTATCTCTAACGGGGAAAATGCATAAAAGTATAAACTTTGAGTGAACTGAACGTTCGAAATAGGTAACGGGCAAAACGTCATAATCTAAATAAAAAAATGACAAAGTAGCCTTATTCATTACCCTATTTAATTCCCAACCACCTACGCCCGTACTAAAAAGTTAACTATTTTGAGATTTTCTCCAACACGTCTAACTCACTCATTTCAAATAAACAGTCCAACCAAAATACTTTTCACGTACTTAAACTTCACCCAAACATCACTCAGAATAAACTATTCAAGCATAATTTAATCATAAATAGATTAACGACCAGACTCTATCCCCTTTATAGAACATATACATGAAAAAACATATATCACAAACAAACAACAAACCTTTCTAATAATAGATGGTTGTTGTGCTATTTGAACCAAAGACAACAACAATAATCTAATCTGCATTTTTATTGAGAAAACAATTTTGCAATCATAGTTAATCTATTAACTACGTATAAGAAAATTGACATTACTAATTGTTATACTATTAAATGGATAGTCTTATGTTGAATATAATTATAAAAATTAACTAATGGCCTCACCTCATTCTTTTCTGCTTGATTAACATCATTTTTGGTTCATCCCTTTTAGCATCTTTTGACCAGGCACTTTCTTTAGCTCTTACATTGTATATCAATTAGCATTAGTTTCATGAGCACAACCTCTTCCATACTAAACTTAGTTAACTACTTAACTGCAACAAAGTTGTCATGTATTAACATAAAATAAAAGTCAACATATAAACTGGATAAATGCACTTTGTCTCGAAATGAAATCTGGCAAACAGGATAAATATATTAAGCAAATATTGAAACTAAACATGTAAAACATATGGACTAACAAAATCGAGAATAAAACGAACCTTGAATAACACGGAGACAAATCACCATTATATCAATGAGATGATGAAGAATAAAAAGGGCATACACTTGTTATATGAGATGAAGAGAGAAACTTTTGGAGGGACTGGATTATGAATCCATGGCAAAGAAAGGAGATGATATTGTGACAAATAGTAGGAACTGGGTTCTTTCAAAATTTGAATTCTTGATAAGCGAGCCATGGATAGTAGTGAAAAAAAGATGTTGGAAATCTATTAAATACGCATTATTAACTTTTTTTTGAGCAAATACGCATTATTAACTCACAAATAGATAATCCAATAAAGAAAAGTTTAAAAAATTATGATGTCAGCAATTCTCAATTGAGTGCCTAATTGAATGACACATATGCAAAATTGCAAAAACATGACCTCACTCAAAACTGCTTTTTAATAGTATGTATAGATATGTATTAGGGATAATGATTTCCAAATGTATCCAACTTGACACGTTTTACTAAGTTGTGTATCGAACTATTAATTTTGCTAACTTGGGGTCTGAACTTACTAATCTTTGCCCGTTAGTGTACTAACGGGTTTTCCGTTAGTATTATTTACATAAACTATCCTTCTCGTTACTACCAAGCTGCACAATAAGTCCTAACGGTCGTTAAACTATTTACAAAAAACGTCCTTGTGGTTAGCCCTTATGGGTCGCCACGTGGCGGCCTCTGATTAGTCCACGTCACTGCCACGTCAGCATGTGGGACCCCCCACTGACAACGTGGCAAACTCCTATTCGTCCACGTGGTGCCACGTGGACCAATGAGGTGGTGCCACGTGGCAGGGATAATATATAGCCCATTTTGCCTCCGCCTGGTTCGAACTCGGGACCTTGCGAATGGGAGTGAATGGACAACCCAGCTGAGCTAGGCAATCCATTCATATACTTATGTAAAAATAAATCATTTAAGCCCTTAGTCTGACTGGTCAGATTTGCATAAATAAAAAGGTTCAAAGTACAAGTTGACCTGTCATTTAACACAATTACGAACCGGGTCAAAAAAATATAAAAGTACCTCCGGACTCGTTTTTTCGCGCTCTTTCCAATGGTGTGCTCGGAGAATTTTTTCGACTTCGTCTGAGCCTCGTAAAATGCAAAAACGTCATCGAAACTTATCCGAAAATCATCATTTTTGCTTTGTTTTCAAACTCTTATACCTGCAAGACATAATAACACACTCCAAATATATTTGCGATATAATTTAGCATATTTCATGGTTGTTAGTCCATTTTATTATCATTTTTATACTCGATAACGTCATTTTGGTAAGATGGTAAGAATAAATAAAAGTTTGGGACAAAAGGAGTATACATTATAGGGTCAACGAACAGTTTATTATTTTGAAGAAAAAAATCAAGTTTGTTGGTAAATTCTGAGTTTCGTTCTAGGCTTTATTTTTATTTATTTCTATTTTATTTATTTATTTATTTATTTATATAAAAATGATAATAAAATGGACTAATAACCATGAAATATGCTAAATTATATCGCAAATATATTTGGAGTGTGTTATTATATCTTGCAAGTACAAGGGTTTGAAAACAAAGCAAAAACAGTGATTTTCGGATGAGTTTTGACGACATTTTCATGTTTTACGAGGTTCAGACGAAGTCGAAAAAATTCCCTGAGCACACCATTGGAAAGAGCACGAAAAAACGAGTCCAACGGTCCTTTCCTCTCCTTTTGAACCTTCCCAAAACTCTTAAAATTAACCGTTCAAAATCTATTTTTATTAATAAAAACGGACTATAATTAGAACTATTATAAAATAAATAATGTGCATGTAACAAATGTAACCATGCTCTAGAGCAGATGGTTAGCATGCTCAACTCTCATACGGGAGGTCTTGGGTTCGATCCCAACTGAGTGCAAATTTAGTATAAATGCTCCATGCCACGTGTCACCACCTCATTGGTCCACGTGGCACCCGACCCGATGCCACGTGGCACCATTCATATTATGAAGTGGCGACCCATAAGGGCTAACCACAAGGACGTTTTTTGTAAATAGTTTAACGACCGTTAGGACTTATTGTGCAGCTTGGTACTAACGAGAAGGATAGTTTATGTAAATAATACTAACGGAAAACCCGTTAGTACACTAACGGGCAAAGATTAGTAAGTTCAGACCCCAAGTTAGCAAAATTAATAGTTCGATACACAACTTAGTAAAACGTGTCAAGTTGGATACATTTAGAAATCATTATCCCTATGTATTATTCAGTGTTTCGGTGTAGAATGATAAAATGTTTCGTATCTCATTCATAACATTGAATAATACATATATAGAGTATAAACCCTGACAAATGATACTCGGGCCTTAGCCTATACAAACTAGACTTCGGCTATAACAAATATACGACTAACATGACCAAGTCAGTGCTACAAAAGTCCAAGTGGTGGAATATTATAAACAACCGTTAGGTTAAGTTCATGTATTAGGTTCCTAATTGGATGTTATGAGTCATTTTTAAACAACCATTGTAATGGATCTTAGATAAAAAAAAAAATAAATAAATAAATAAATAAAAAAATACTATAAATTTTAGAATTTAAAAGGAAAAGGTGTTACATACATAAAGAATGAATCTATGCCTTTGCTTGCTTTAACTCAACCCATGGAATGTGAGGTAAAGAAACTCTTTATTAAAATTCACACGTAATGAATACATAGGATTCATGGTTAAGCAAAACGAGGGCCCCTTTGAATGCACGTTTGGTTAATTAACTACTAGTAGATGAAAGATAAAATATATTAAAATATTAAATAATGTTAAAATTATTTGTTTAAAATAGTAAACAAAGCAATTTTGTGAGAATAGACGTAGTGATGCGTTATATTATAATATATTTAGAAACGACAATAAACATGTTTGTATTTCATTAATGCTAAGTGGTTCATTTGTATGATCGGATATACTCTAAAATAATGGATTTGAAGATCGTTATGTTGATTGTCAACTTAACTGTCTATTTGTGTTCATATGTATACGAAGAATATGCTTCTTGGCTGTATCTATGTGTAACTATGTACAATTATGCTTTTAACCAATGTTTTAAAACCCGGGTTTGGGATCGACCCGGTCGAGTCACCGGGTCAGCGGGTCACCGGGTCAACCGGTTCGACCGCCGGGTCAACCCGGTTAGACCCGGTTTTATGCACATTTCCAAAAATCCATTTTCATAATAGCCTAATACTAATCCAAAATGAATGAACCTAAACATCAAAATGAAGTAAATAGCACAAGCTTTCAGTGCCATTTAAAACAAAAAATAACCTTAAGGTTCAAGCACATGGGTCCTAAACTCCTTAATCATGCTAAGCGCTTTGGATATCAGAACCGAATTCAATTTAATAAGTGGAAACTAATCACAAATATGGGTGAATATACACCATAAGAAAGTCATATCAAACAAAAATAGCACCTTAATAATGGAAAATAAATAAA
>LBNU01010412.1:3312-20657 GCA_014162995.1 Artemisia annua
TTGTGCGAAAAATGTTGGTGTGCGTGAGTGACTGATTTTCAGAATAGCAAGTTTATGACTTTATGAGCTTTTGTAACTTAAATGCGTTGAACCAAAAAAAAATTTGCTTATCATGTATAAAACAAGAAATTAACTGATTGGAGTTCCTTGATGGTTATGGTTATGAGTGTCCTTTAGTTTATTAATAGAACAGTGGATGATATTCGTTTGTGTTTAATCTCACGTCTGCACACTCGTCAATTTGACTCTGAGTTTCAGTTTGAATGATTGACTGATGTTTATTAGTTTTCAATGTTTGCAGGCAAGTGGATTAAAGGTTTTGATACAGAGAATGCAAAAGAGAATTGTTTATTTAATCATGTTGTGAATATTACATGACTTAAATTCAGGTACATTTCTTTCCCATTTCCAATAAAATATTTTGAAAGATCAGGTTAAAAGTGTGAATGTTTGAGCTTCACTGCTCTATAAATGTGATTGTATAGAAGAAATATGGCCAACAAAGAACAATGAAGATAGTCACAGAATCAGTTGAGTTTGACGCTTGAGTGGGACTGATCGACATGAAGAGCATCAGCAAGAGCAACATTTGGACGACGTGACTGCAGATAAAAATGTGAGTAATACGTTGAGGGACACACTTGGTTCATGGTTTGGAGGCATAGGGGCCGCCCGATAGTCCAAATTTATCTATGCATAAGAATGCTGGAAAGGTGCGTGTCTTTAACATAATTTCATATAAAAATTTAATGTAACATTTGCTAAAGTGTAAAATTAGCTTTGTTAAAGTATAAAGCTCATGATTAATTGACCACTTGATCACCACCACTTTTTTAAAGAGTTTGCATTCTCAAAGTTTATGTTACTATGTGATCGCAGCATGGGGGTGTATGGGTGTGCCTTCCAACCTTTTGCGACAACCTGCTACTCCCCTTCAACTGAATACTTTCTTTTCATTATCACTGGTGTCGTTTCTCAACTTCTTCTGATATGTAAATTTGGTGCAGGACATAGTGATTACATTCAAATAAACGAGTAGGAATGCTGCCTTGATATGCAAACATATAGAAGAAAAAAGTGAGGTGTAACATGTATACCACAAGTGATCTAAAGGTTATTGCTAGACTATGGTGGTGGGGCTATGGATCGTCGTATGAGCTCTCAACCGTTGGTAAGCAAAACATTCGATTGCAGCAACAATATTGAACGTTGAGGAAATAATAATGTTATTATTTATTATACCTACTTTCCAGCAAGTTTGTATATAGAAAATGGAGTAATAATAAAAACCGCTAATTGAGCTTAAAATGGCCATTATTTGTAGCCATGTTTAAGCCTCATTTATCGTTCTTTGAAATTGAAAATAACTAAAATCTTCAATCAAAAAGTACTTGGAATTTTGAGGAACCTCATTTTGATTCTTCAACTCCTACACGTGTTGAATAGGAATTGAGATTATTGGTTGTTGCGAAATTGCAGATGTAGCATAAAGCACGCAGTTAGATTAGATAAGCTATCCCCTTTTTGTTATGTTGTTTCTTATATGAGTCGAGTGCATGAAAATACACTTTTGCATACATTGCTATAATATTATTGTATGATTAAAAGAATTGGATTAGATGTATACTTACTTAATAGATACATGGAGTAGGCTGCTGCTAAGCATGTGGCACATTGTTTGCTAAGTAAACGATAGGCATTAGAAGTGAGTAATAGTTATAATATTTTTAGCTTTTAAGATTGTTGTGATTTAAAGTACATGTATGATGTGAAGGTGTTGGTGGATGCGTTCGATGTGGGCCGCGTTTGTGAGGCTGAAAAGTCCTTCCGATCTCAGGTTTGTTGGTTATTTTCATTTAATTCATTTGGTTAATATTGTATAGAATCCAAGTTAATCAACAAAAGCTTGATAGGGATTAAAATTTGAAAAAAAATTGTTTTTGGTTCAACTGATTTCAAATGCTTAATGTCCTAATGTATTTAAACCTCCTAAACGACTTATTTTCAAACAGATAAGCACCTTAGAATGCTTGGACATTCTAATCCGCCTCCGCTTATTTGCTATCCAAACACAGCCTTCCAAAATGGCCTGTCAAACACCCTTTAATAAGTAGTGAATACATGCTACAGATAATACTCATTTGATCTTCGTATATTTGGTTGCTTATTATTGGTATTGTTTTTACTTTTTTTTATCAAGTATTATGTAAAATATATGTTTTACTCCATTTATATTCGACTGATTCAATGAGTTTATTCACTGGGATGGTTCAGCAGGTGGGGGTTCAGGGTGTGTGTTCATTGGGTAGGTTAAGTGGGTGTGTTTGTTCGGTGCATAGAATATTTCAATTAAATATCTTATGTGGGATACTCTTCTTTGATGCAGATGGCTCGATGGTGTTCCGTCTAGATGCATTGTTGGCAGGGCTCGGCTTGGTGATTGTTGACGATGGTGTAGGATGTAGCGATTGAGGTGGAGGAGACGAGTGGGGAGGAACATTTACAACCTGCAATTCCATGCTTTGGTTAACTAAATGTATTGTACACACTACATTGGTACGCATTGAAAATGAATATAATAAAGTAACGATTTTGCGAGGAATTGTTGAAAGCAATAGTTTCTGATGAAAGGATAGAACATTTAGGGTATATTATTAAATCTTAATCCATATTTATTGATATATGTATGGATAACATTAAAATCTATAATGGGTTATATCGTTATGTTATAGATGAAACATATGAACCTGCACATATGTAAGTGTGTTTCAATTTGTAGTCCGATATGTAGAAACATATAGTTTCAGTTACAAGACTTATAGTTTGGTACAGAAAAAGGAAGGTGGTTTCATTGGGAACCAACGATGAGGTTGAAAGTAGATGAAACAAACCCAATAAGGTCATTTTTACACCAAAATAAACATTAGCACAATCGTTCTATGCATGAACACATCGCCATCACAGCACCCTGCGGGAACACATCGCTCCCGCAGCAACGCGCGGGCTACCCAGCTCGTTGTGTATAAATGACAGGATATAACAACAAAACAAACTAATTGAAATATCTCTAATAATATTGTAGATGACACCGGCAGATGCATTAGCATGGGATGATGAGAAAAGCATCACATGAGATTTTTACCTGGGGAAAAATCTTTAAAAATGTACCGTACTTGTCACAAAAATTATTTTCGTGTAGCGAACAAAAAAAATAGCTTTTTGATGTACTGAACTTTCATTTTTTTGGTATTTTTTATGTACTATTGACATTTTTGCCCCTCAAAATATTAAAAATCCAAGGGCAAAAGAGTCACGAAAATACATCAAAAAGAACAAAAATGAAAGTTCAGTACATCAAAAAACTATTTTTTTTTTGTACGCTACACGAAAGTAATTTTTGTGACAAGTATGATACATTATTAAAGATTCCCTTTATGATACTAGATTTTGTTTCGAAAATGCTTCAGGCTTTCGTGCCAATACTCCGAGTAATGCGGTGCTCCTACCAAGGGCCGGATACTTTTTCACTATTCCAATGCAATATCTAAAAGATATGACAATTAGTTTGAAAGAGTAAATGTTTAAAAAAAAAATAATAATAATAATAAAAAGGCTATAAAGATTTTTCATTTACATGAATAATTAATGAGAAAATTAGTTCTTTCTAAAAGTTTCTTAATGAGTTAGTTTAAACACTGAAGTGGTGGCCACCACGTGCAAAGGTAGGCTAGCTCCACAAGATGGAGAGTGGAGATAAACATGGAGATGGAACTAAGGAATACAATTTCCGTTATTCTTCGTCCTGATATTCTCTAGCCCAGTTACCATCCCTAGCTATCCCCCCATAACTCAGTTAAACGCTGGCCACGGAGTAAAACAAGTAGTCGAAAAAATATATGCGGGTTATCGTATGATTAACTGGATGCTTGAATGCTTACCGAACATATCACTCTCCCCACATTTCTCAAGAAGCCAACCACGATTCGCAGGATTCCACCCATCATCATCACTTAAGTCTTTTGAAATTCTGTAAAGAAACTTCACGACATCCTTATTTCCATACAAGGTAGCCGCATGCAGTGGCATCGCTGTTCCTGCAGCACCGGGGATTGTGTGCAAGATCTCATTCTTTGCCATCATAATTTTAACTGTTTCAAGGTATCCAGCTGCAGCTGCTAAATAGAGGGCGGTGTTGTGATCTTTGTTTACAAGTTCCAAGTCTTCCTTTGTCATCAAATCCACCAGATTTTTCACAAACTCTACCACCTGTTTGCTTCTGTTTGCGGACCCTGCAACATGAAGTGCCATTTCACCGTGATCAGTGAGACTATACCTTTCCCACTCTGGTTTCTTATCAAGAATGGCGTTAGCAGATTTCCAGTCACCTTGAATGGATGCTTCATATAAAGGGGCACCATATTCAATGTAATCTTTTTTTCCATCTCCTATATAGTAGTTACTGTTGGTCCCCAATACGAGTAAGAGTCGATATGAAATTGCAAAGTAAAAACTAAATAACTTTTATTATATCGTCTTACTATTGAAATGATACATGTTTACAAGTATATATAGGATACGAATGGTTGCCTTGAACCATCGTGTCTATTCGTTCTAAAGGGTTGTGTTTGTTCGAATGGTTCTGACCCAAACAACGTGTCCCTTCATTTTTCTAACTGCCATAACTAACTTTTAATAACTAACTATAACTAACTTAACCGTTATTCGGTTATAAAGTTTCTAACGAGCAACTTTGGTCCTTCATGTTTCTGTGTCTTCGAATTGGAGCAATGAGCGAGATTATATGCTTTCATCATACTCCTAGTAGTTGATAAAACTATCCTATTCTTTCTCTCCACTACACCATTTTGTTGTGGTGAGTATGGTGCTGTCAACTGTCTTGCTATACCATTCTCTTTGCAGTACTTGGTGAATTCATTTTATGTAAATTCACCTCCTCTATCTGTTCTTAGCATTTTTACCTTTATTTTCAACTCTATTTCAACCTTCTGCCTAAATTCCTTGAATGTGTTAAATGCTTGATCTTTTGATGTGAGAAAGTAGACCCACATAAAGCGTGTACAGTCATCTACTAACAAGAAGATGAGCTTCTTTCCAGAATGTGTGGTTGGACTTATGGGACCACAAAGATCTCCATATACCAAGTCCAACGGGTTCTTAGATCTGAATTTAGCTTTGTTTGGAAATGGTGTTCTAATGTGTTTTCCTAATAAGCATGCATCACATATCTGTCCTGCATGTTTTATCCTTGGTATTCCTTCTACTAGACATTTTCTTGTCATCTTGTCTAATGCGTCAAAGTTCAGATGACCCAATCTAGCATGCCATAACCATGCTTGGTTATCTACGTTTGCTAAGAGACATATAGGTGCTTCAATGTGTAGTTTTATACTATAAAGTCGATTCTTAGATCTTTCTACTTTCATCAACAGAGTCTTATTCTTATCATACAAAGTCAGTTTATTTTCATCCATGATGATCTTGCAACCTATTTCGGTAAGTTGTCCTAGACTAAGTATGTTGCTTTTGAGGTTTGGAATGTAGTAAACGTCCGAAACTATCTTTGTTGTTGGTTCCTTCATCCTAAAATATTGAACCTCTACCCTTTATCTCTACATACGATCCATCTCCAAAACGAACGCGTCCAATCATGCTTTCGTCAATATCTTTAAAATGACTCTTGGTTCCGGTCATATGGTTACTTGCACTATTATCTAAATACCATATGCTAGCATCTGTTGTAGCATTTTTTGGGGTTGTATTTGACCTTCGTTCAAAAAAACTTCTTCAGTTTCATATGTAGCCATTAATAGTGATGGTTCATCGTCTTCTAAGATAAGGTTTGATTGTTCCTGATTTGTTGATGGTTTTTTACACCCATTCCTTATATGACCTAGTTTTCCACAGTTGTAACATGTTACCTTACTCTTATCCCATACTTGTTTAGTATTATTCGATTTATCTTTGTCGGATGAGTTTCCTCCATTCGAGTTGTTTTTATTTCCCTTACTCTGCCAGTTTCCTCGTGATTAGTTTTATCTACCACCGCGTTTGTAAAAACGTTTTCCTTTCTTAGGGTGTTCGCCTTGTGCGAACAACAAATTATCCTGTCTTTCTACTTGTCCTCCCTTTCGGAGTTTTATCCTTTCCTCGAATGCCTTAAGTCTTCCAGCGATCTCATCTAACGTAATGTTATCAAGATCGTTTGTCTGTTCTATGGATGCTACTATTTGAATGAACCTATCTGGTGTGGAATCTAATAGTTTTCGTACTAAAAGTGATTCATCCAAAGTCTTTCCTAATTCAGTTGCCTTCGTGGCATAGCCATTTAATTTGGCTGTAAATGCATCCACCGTTTCATCCTCCTTCATCTGAAGAGTCTGAAATCCAATCATTAATGATTGTAACCGTGCTTGTTGCTCCCTTTCTTCTCCAACGTGTCTCTTTTTCAATGATTCCCACAATCCTTTTGCCGTTTTGCAACTTGCTACTTGTAAAATTACATCTTCGGTCAACGCTTGATATAGGAGGGCAAGTGTTGCCTTATCTTTCTTATCATCTACTTGCGTGTTTTCCTTAGGCTCTATAGTTTCCCATAAACCATGTGCTTCTAGTATAACCTTAATTTGTATTGCCCAAACCGTGTTACGGGTTTCACTATAGTGTTAGTGTTATTCTTATCGTCACTAGGCATCTTGAAAGTGTTTATAATCTTCACCTTCTATATGTGTGAGAATTCTAACTAGTGTGGTATCACTTAATGCTACGGGAACAAGAATAGTTATCCGGGAAATCCTAATAAGTACTATGGATTTCTAATAGTATAAACTAAGTATCTATACTATAAATATGAAATGAAATCCAAAAGTTTGAGATTTTATGACCTTGTGTGTTTGTCACACGCGTATTTCCTTCTTGTGTCGGTACTCGAATATACCAACTATTGTTTTCTTTTCCCTCGTTCTTGCTTCCAAAACAATTTGGTATACCTTTTGATGTTGTCGAGTTGTTTTCTTCAAAGACCACAATTCGTACCACGTTGTTCTTCTTTTGATGTCGATTTGAAACAGATTTGTGCCCTAGACAACTTTTGATTGTCTCGGATTTATTTCCAAAGAACTCGCAAGTTCTCGGTAAACAACAAGTTTGATGTTCTCGTTGTTTTTGTTTCCAAATCTGAGAGAATTCTCAAGTTCTACAAAAAAATACCCCTCGGTATTTTGTTTCAAAAAAAACCAAGCGAATTGCTTGCTTTTCCTTCAACAAGGTTAATGATATGCTTAGAACCTTGTTGCCCTCGTTGCTTGTCCGCGTTCCACAATACTCCTTTGTTCCACACCGTATCTACACAACAACCTACAGAAATACACTACGGTATCCTTGCGAGCAAGTGATCAAAATGCTCCTGTTGTTGTCCTTTGTATTGCGAGCGTGCTCCAAAAACAATCCTAGATTGTTTTGCTTTATTCGGTATGCCTATTCTAAAAACCAAGCAACGTCCTTCTTTCTTCCAACTTTGTTGCATTAGATAGCAACAAAATGGTTTCCAGATTTTGTTGTGTGATATTTGTTACCAACAAGTGTTGAAGACAACAAATGGTTTCTGTTTCTTCGTTCTCAGCTCGTTGCGTACAGTAGTCACACCAACACAAATCAATAAGTCACCACTACGTTTGGTGACGTCTCGTTTGCAATTTCTACACAAGTACGGTCGTGCACTACTTTCCTTGCGTCTAAGTTATCCAGGCAACGTTCTTCTTTTGTTGTACGTCGCGTTCTTTTCTTTTCCTGAAACAAAAGTTTCAGCGTTGTGTTTTTCTGTTTTGGTTTCTTTTGGTCTCGCTAGAATAGTTTTCTGGAAATGAATGAATGTTTTTTTTTTGTAGCGGGCGTGAGGCTCTTGATGCCAAATTTTTGGTCCCAAATACGAGTAAGAGTCGATATGAAATTGCAAAGTAAAAACTAGATAGCTTTTATTATATCGTCTAACTATTGAAATGATACATGTTTACAAGTATATATAGGATACGAATGGTTGCCTTGAACCATCATGTCTATTCGTTCTAAAGGGCTGTGTTTGTTCGAATGGTTGTGACCCAAACAACATGTCCCTTCGTTTTTCTAACTGCCATAACTAACTTTTAATAACTAACTATAACTAACTTAACCGCTATTCGGTTATAAAGTTTCTAACGAGCAACTTTGGTCCTTCATGTTTCTGTGTCTTCGAATTGGAGCAATGAGCGAGATTATATGCTCACAGTTCCAACGCAAAGTTAGTAAGTGCCCTGTTTATCATGGGATAATTGCAATATTTTTCTTTTAACCAAGAGTAACAATTAATTCTAGCTAACATCTTATATATTATTAATAAAAATCAATTTTTGTTTAGTAGGATTCAATAATACTGCATAGATATATATTTTCACATCTCTATGTGAAATTTTCGTACAGAAATGAAGCGCCTTCCATAAGACAGAATGTGGTAAAAAATTGCAGTGAAGGAACAAAAGAGTAGAAAGGATAGTAGAAATTACCCTTAAGCAGATAGTAATTCGGTTTATTAGAATCATTGGACATTTTGATATCTTTGGCTTATTGGATTCTGGTAACCTTTATGCTTTAAAACCTAAAAATGCGTCACACAGTGACTAGCTAGACTAAAAGGATATGAATGGTGCAACTGAATACCTTTGCTTCAGATCGAGCAATCAAGCTAATATTGTGTATGTGTGAATGAATTAAGATTTTCAAGGCTTTGAGATATGATAATTTCAACATGTATTCTATAAGCACTCTAGCTGATCCCTTGACTAAGTCAACGTCAACGTTTATTAAAAAAAACAACAAAAGTATGTCGGTAATTTGTTTTTTCCCCTAGCCTATGTTATTATTCTTCTAAACCTCCTTTTGAACCAAAGTAAAAAAGTTACTCTAACATTTTATAACTCAACTTAAATATACCAGTAAGAAGTAAATATATTATTCCGTATTCACAACGACAAAAAGTGCTGTGGACTATTAGTTCAATAAAATTTGTATTCAATGATTTGATCAAAATAGAATTTACATAGTGGTTGAAGGCAAACGAGCAACAAGCTGCGCCGCTAATTAACGTTAATTATTCCATGTGTGTCTATTCATATGCCGATGTCAATCATCTTGTAAATAGTTTAGTATGCCTCATGTCGAGTACGTGTATGGTCACTGTTAACTATTAATAGTAAAAACCACTTGTTTTGATTTTATGTGTTGATGACCTTTTTGCAAAATATTGTACATGTGCTAATTATGTGGATCAATTATAGTTGCTAACTATGACGTTGTAAAACTAGATAGCCTTGTTAGAATTGTGGCATGCCTGTATGACTACTTCTTTTGAAATAGTGCAGTAAGTTAAAGAAAAAGTGTAGTAGTAATAGTTTGTTCAGTTCACCGTAATCACCTGTACGTAACTTTAACATGCTTCAACGCCTTCATATGTTACATATATTTATGCTTTGTAGTTTTGGATAGGTTTACTATGGATATTGAAAGAAAAAAGAGGAGAAAGAAAATACATCTTGTACAGTTGCTATTTTCTTTGCATTCTACAAGTTCTCTAGCTGCAGCGTTCTATTATAAATATATGTACAAGCAACCATGTATGACATTTCCTCAAACCGGTGAAGTTGGGATGAATGCGGTTTTTGTTGGAATTATATAACATGTCAAACATACATATAAACAATAAACATCAAGTACACATGCGGAAGCGTTATTACAAGATAATATAATGCATAATTAATTAACCAATAACAAATAGTAAACGTACCGTTTGATTATAGCCCGAACAAGAATCAATTAACGCAATTCTTCAAATCAAGAACCCTAATTAGGGTTTATATGGATTACACGAATAACCCCTTACCGTTTTATTATTCAATCCAAGATGTAAATAATAGTGTGTTTACACCACGTTCTTGTACACACGTACTATTAACGAATTAAAGCTAATGCTAGTTAAAAAAAAATACACAAAACAATTTTTGTTTTAAGAAAACAAAACTAATCGACCAAATAAAGTAAACCACTAAAACTCTTTTTGTGTTATTGTTTTTGTCGATCACAGTAACCAAAGGAAAAGAAAACACATTATCTATATATATATATATATATATATATATATATATATATATATATATATATATATATATATATATATATATATATATATATATATATATATATATATATATATATATATATATATATATATATATTATATATATATATATATATATATATATATATATATATATATATATATATATATATATATATATATATATATCCATGCACATGCATGATATACACATGCATGTATATTGTTTTCTTATCCTGTGATAACTGTCGAGAAGTACAAAGAAAGACAAGCGTTTAGGTTTTTGGATTATATGCGTGTACAAGATCTCACAAAAAATAAACCCTTAACTTTGCTTTTATAGGATACAAAACTTAAGGAACAAGTTAGGGCTTAGGTTGGGTTAGGAACCCTTGGCCGATCGGATCTAAGAGCCAACAAGGGTTCTAGATCTTTCTTGTTCTCTATTTTTTATCCATGGTCCTTATCTTTGTATGTTAGTCAATTTTCGTTAATTACTAACGTTCATTATTTGTTTTGTATAATTAATAATTAAATATAAATTTTTATATTAAATTATTAAACTTTAATTCTCACACGTAAAGTGTGTAATCCCGTGATCTCGAGTTCGATCCTATCATACGACTATTAAAATAATGTCCATAAACTAACAGCTCCCACTTGGACATATCTTAATAGTGTAATCACATCGGTTAGCGTCTAGCAACACGCCGATGCCTCTAGTACAACTCGAGCAAGGCTCCTGGAAAAACCTTTTAATGATTTCTCATTATCATTATCCTTTTGCTTCTAATATCACGTTAATAAGGATATGGATTAAAGTCATTCCTTAATTAACCATTCTGTTTCTCGTTGTTTGTGATTGATCAAGATTACCAAATCGTCTGAACATATTCAGGGAAGATCTTGGGCATGGCCATGCAAACATCTTGACAACCCTACGAGGGGCCCAGCAGTATTAAACTCCAAAAAATAAATTTGAACGAACAAATTCTGTATTTTTTTTTTTGGTAAAAGGGTTAATTCACCCCGGTAAAACTAACAAATTATGTATTGACTACAAGCAAAACCCACGAAATTTGTAACACTTCCAAAGAAAACCCTTGTGACTACCAGTTACGTATAGCGTTAAGTTGTTCCACAAAAATGCACTACATTCATGACAGTTATCTTGTATCTCAAGTCTGAGGATAACTTCTTAGGATTTACTTAATGACAAGATCCATAAAGTAACATCATGTAGTTGGGATAAGTCCTATATTCGGTATCATTGAATATCATCTGAAATGGTATGTCTACGCATCAATATACTTTTAAGTATATTACACCAAACTCAGTTTGTCTTAATTTAATAATATTCCCATATTATTAATCGACAACGAACAATGTAGAATAACATTTATTCACGGATTTAGACATGTAAATATAAGATACAATTTATTATTAATGAAAACAAACGTACCAAGTACTTTAATTCATTATAAATAATAATTGTTTAACATCCCTTATCCAAATACTAAATAGATCAATGCATGATAACTCTAGTTGATGAATTATATCTCAAGTAGACATTCATATATACTTGTTGACAAAACATAAATCATCCAACTTTGATCTATCGGAATTTTGAGAATACTTATTTAAGAATTCAACTAGTGAAGTTCTTGTATGTGCATACTCAACTATATTAATAATGCCACATAATATTTCATAAATTGTGTGTCATCCTTAACCACCAATTTATGACAATCAAACTTCTAAAACATTTTAAAGTTTAAAGTATTCTTATTCTTTAATGTATAATGCAACTATGCTCTTAGTAAGCACAACTAGTACATATGGCTAAGGATGAAATCCTCACCATAACTAGTATTGAGTGTCATCTCAATTTTATTAGCATCATTGTATGCATACAACAATATGCTCTTTAAAATCCCCGTAAACATTAATATCTATTGTGTAATGTTTGATGTCTTCCAAACATTCAGGTTTGTCAGCAATGACAATTTTCACAACAATTTGCAAAATTGTTCATCTATAGAATCTGGAAGCTATTCCAGGCTGAGGATGTGATTCTATATCCAAACATATTCCTTTAGAATATTTATTACACAAGTTATCTAATAACTTTCAATTAAATATCAATGTTGTCAAATCATCTTGTATTTAAGCATGATACAACACTAACATGATTTTCATGAAAAATCCTTGAGTCATACTTAGATTTTATTCATGTTCTACATATCCATTTAGATTATCTAAAAGATATATCATGTTCTATTAGATTTATTTACCACACATGTTTATTAAATAATAAACTTTTATTTCAAGGTTGTATGTCTTATTTACTAAATCTTTCAATTAAAGTTTCATTCCAAACTAAGACTTAACATTTTACTTATATGGAATGTTATTTCTTATATGTTTTACAACATATATGATTTAGGAAATTCAACATAATACTCCCACTAGCTTTTAGGAATACTTAGAAATCATCTTATTTCAGTTATAAATCAAAACATGGATTTAATAATTTAAACATAAGAGTAATCTTCTAGATGCATGCACTTATCCAATTTCATGGATTATTGCACTTTGTACACTTTCAAAGATTTATTTAAATTCATAAACTCCTTTTGATTACTTATCGTCCTCGCTCAAGTAATCACTCAAGAAAAAGTTTTGATATTCAATTGTCAATTTCATATTAATGAAAATATGACAATCATAATCTTTATATATTTAATTTGTTTAGGATAGAATATTCAATCACAGTTAATTACTTAAATGTGATTAATACTCTTGTCATAAGACATGCATTAAATATGTGTACAATATTGTCCATATGATTTCTACACAAAGATTTAAACCTCTAAAGTTATCTTATCTTTGAAGAAACTCATCTTCATTTTCTAGTCTAACTATTAAGATAAACCAAGTTTTAAAATTGATTATCTTTATGGACAACATCTTAATCATTCATAGCATGTGTACTTTACCCAATTCCATATTTGGTAATGTATCATAAATAATTCTCAACATATTAATCAAATATCTGAGATATCCTTGCGGATCTATGAATGAGAATTCCATCATCTTGAGGTGTAACATTTTCATGTCCAGCCTCATCATGATATTCACTAGTTTATTTTAGAAGATTATGTATCTTGTAATTTTATCCTTTAAAGATTAAAACTCACACTTGCTTTTAGTAATTTAAAGACTATCTACAAATACTTAGCAAATAGAGCAACAATACAATGTTCTCTTTTGGGACATTACAACACACAATGACAATTCATGACTTTTATTTGTTAATAACCTACTCATAAGTAGTTTAACAAATTCAGAACTTCATTTTAAAAAACTTAATGTGATTCATCACATTTCTTCATATGATGGTGTCTAATTAATCTTCTAGGTTGGAGTCTTATTGAGTATATTCAATCCATACTCAATTTTCTAACCTTGATAACTTTTGGAAGAAAAGAAGTTATAGTTATCGATCTTTAATCAAACAATATAACAAGAGTTTGATTTTCCTAACTGAACATACTATAAACATTTGGTATTTCATTAGGATTAATATTGTAAGACAATCTAACAATATTTAAGATAACCATATTCGTTTTGCCTTGTCTATTTACCAACTAAGTCATTTTAATGGTATAATAGTATTTTCAAGTTAATTTATTACTTCACAATAATGTAAAACAACATTATTTCTTCATTTATTTATGTCATTCCAATAACATATAAATATTTAGATTGAAGTAACATTAGATTACTTTATTAATTTATGTCATTCCAAGAATTCATAAATATACTTATTAAAGTAGTCTTGATATCATATTGACACATGTTCTGATAGGTATCTAATTTAGAAACTGCAAATTAACATAATTCCATTACATCAGTTGATCTGCTAGTAATGAAAGTATGAATTTACCTTTCCATTGTAATCTAGCCAAGCTCTTACATGACGTAAATTACAACTTCAAGTGTTTCTTGAATTAGATGTGTATAAGCCCTATTATAACATTAGTCTCTTACCTTGTAGTCAAGAGAACTCTTTAAATCATATCTTTATGAGTTGTTTCTTGCACACAATTAAATATAACATTTCTCCCACTTGTGCATGGAACAACCTCATATAGCTGATAAACAACACGTCATGCGTTTGTTTATGTGATCAATATGATTGTGTCACAGATATTTAGCATAACAAGTAGATGTAGAAAAACAATGTCTAGTAAGGAAACTTACAAGACTAACCTTAAAAGTATGAGTGTCTACTTTTGGAAAGTAATTATCTTTAGCTACAAAGATATCATAGCTTGTAACTCCCACTGAATTAAAGATCATTACAATAATTCCTTACTCAGTAATAAGTACATAATACTCCTACTGAATTTGACAACATTGTAAGTGTTTCATATTTAGTGAAAGAAAATAGTGTGCTTTTAACTTTCCAACATTTTAAATGTCCATACGTAACAGTTACTTATGCATTAAAAGTGTATTTGTAACACCTGGTACTTTTTCTAAAACCTATTTCTAGCCAAATATCTATGTTTGTACCTGAGATACTTTTAAACTTTTAATGCAAGATAAATTGGGTTTGAGAAGCGTGAGATATATTTGGAAACGAGAACTTTATTCCTTGATTGACTCAGCACAACCTAGAAAACTCGAATTGTATTGCATTTGCCAAATTATTTGATTTATTTTGAGCTTGAGAAAAACTCTGAAGTTTATGCTTGATTTTATTGGAAAAATTATTTCGTGAACAATGGCGCAAGTTTCGTAATTTTTCGACTCCGTTTGCTATGTCGTTTGAGCCCCGAAGCGTTTTCATGAGAAGTTTAACTATGTTGACAGATTTGGTCCCTTATCTTACTTTTTCATTTCACCCTACACTTCTATTAATTCAAAAACTACCCTATACTTTTATTTTATATATATACTCCATTTATACCACTTTTCCTCATTTTATAAATATAAAAACACACACACACACCTCAACTTTTCTCTCTCCCTCCTTCTTTCTTCTCTACTCGCCGGCGACACCCCTAAATTCCGGCCACCGGAATAATTTTTCCGGCCACCCAATTTTCTTACACCATTTGATAGATCGGGACACCCCCGTCACCCCCGTACAAACCCCGCACCCCCAAACACCCCGTAACCACCACACGCGCCACCCCACCTGCTGCCGACCACCACCGAGAGCCACCACCACCTTCCCACACCATTTATACCACTGGTAAACCACCCCACGCGCCTCCTTCATCTTTATTTTTCATTATTTTCGAAACCCTAATTTTATAAATTTTATTAAACCGAATTTTATTTGTTTTTCTTTTATAAAAATGTTTTTATTAAATGTTTTGGTGATAAAAACTTGTGTGGATTCTTGTTTTGTTCTCGTGACCGCGACTCGGAGTGGACTCACCGAGTCAACTCGTGACTCGGTGAGGTTTTGTGGTTGTATTATTGTTGTTGTTGATTATTTGTGACGAGGGAGTATATATATTTTTTTGTTGTTGTTGTGATTATCGAGGGTCCATTTGGTTTGGTTTGTCTCGACAGCCGAGAACCACCACCACCGAGACACGGGTGGTGGTGGGTGGGTGATGGTATATTGATGTTGTTGATGTTTTGGTTGTTTGGATTTAGATTAGGTAGTGTTTGGATTGATTTGGATTGAATTGGTTGCGTTTGGATTGAGCCGAGGGTATATTGGTTTCGGATTTGGACTTGGGTTAATCTTGAGTTGTTGTTATTGTTGTAGTTTAGTGGTTCTAGCTCGGGTTTTAGTTACTAGTCTCGGGATTATGTTGTTAGTTAAACGGTAAATAATAAACGAGAATAATAAAACTATGAAACCTAAAATACAATTGACATAGTTAAGTGGATTTGGATATCGGACTTGGATCCGTATTATTATATTTGTGATGTTATATTGTGAGCTTGAATTGGACGTATTGGATTTGCGGCCATGGTTATTTGGACGTTATGGACCCTTTGGTAAACGAGACGGTAGGGTACGTTAGGCCCGTAAAGATCTTAACGTACCTGGAATCCGAACAATACAAAATGGTCGATAAACCTAAACAACTAGTGGACTACGTGAATGATATATCCAATCATATTATTATTTATAAAATGTTAGCGTTGTTTAAATAAAAAGAGTTGTTGACTCGCGAACGTTCTATAAACGTGCAGGTCATGCCGAAATTTCGTAAAACTCTTTATAAACTTCAAACTATTTGATGCGTTGTTTTGTGACCTTACAACAGGTTTTACCTCTCGAGGGATCTCAAGAGGCTTACAACCCCACCAGGCAGTGTACCTAACCGATGTAGTATAGGATAGTGGTAAGTACGGGGGATTGATCGTTCTCTCACAGGGAATAGTGTTCGTTAGGATAGAAAAACTACTCTAATAGGTCTAATGGTGAAGGAAGATTCTTTTTGTATTTTTATATTTTTAGGAAAGCAAGTAAAATCTCGGTTTTGAAGGAGTGGGCGGAATTAGTTGCTAGTCAACTAACCCAAAATAACTACAATTGCAAATAAAATAAAATAACTAAACTATTTGGTTGTGAAAACAATATGGAGAAAAGTTGTGTTTACTTAGACTTCATTACTCCCTAACTATCTTTTACCGGTTAATTGATATGTATGTTACTTGTGTGGATGAAGGGTGTATTCCTAATAACTCATGGAGTGGCATACATATCACTCCAATTCTATGAGCTCTTATCTCCTCCTATGCCATGCACGGCACAACCATAGGGATTGTAAACAGTGGCTCATGCGTTAAATACTACCTTAATAGCCGAGTATGCCTTGGCTACATGTTTCCCAAGACGTTCAAGCACGTTACCATAAAGGAGGTTGGCCAGTTTTCTTGAGCCTAACATTGATGGAACAAGCATCCCAACAAACAACAACACATCAATTAACCAATAATTAATAGTTAGGTTTCATAAGATCTAAGCAAACACAAGAAGAATTTAGCTACACATGTTAATTAATAGACAAGCAAAAGAGATAATCAACCAACACATAGACATATTGATTGAATTAAAGTGAAGACTTATCTTTAATTAAGCATGAGGGTTCCAAGGGTTGGAAACCCTAAAAAGTGCAGAAAATTCGTCTAGGGTTTGGTGCCA
>LBNU01010412.1:20667-65968 GCA_014162995.1 Artemisia annua
CCGTCACCTTATAAAACCTTCTGGGCCGTCACTCTTTAATTTATAACCTGACGGCCTACTTTTCCTAACACCTGACGGCGTCAGGTGTTAATTCCCAAATTTTCTCTGGCCCGTCATTTGATAATTGATTTTCACTCTTTTGTCAAGGCTTTCTGACGGCGTCACCTTGTGACTTCTGACGCCGTCAGGTTGTAAATTCACCATCTTTTGAGACTTTGTCGTTTTCTTCACTTTTATGCTCCAAAAACGTCCGAATATGCATGTTTTCCAGAATTCCTCTCAAAAGTACCTAAAATGACAAAAGGAACGATTTAGGGCAATATTTGATCACATTTACATGAATTAGGGCTTAAATGACCCCTAAAAGCGTAACGCTTTTCGTCTCATCATTTAGCCTATTTCAGTTTCAACCTGTTTTACCCCGAATCCACCAAAAATATGAGTGTGCCGGTAGTTTGTAAACTTTAGAACTTGGCTTTTACATCATTTTGAAACCGTGTACGAGTAGTGTATTGAGATTTCTTAATACATTTGGAAGAAACTCTTTCAGAAGGCAATATTTTAGGATTATCACCTAAATAACCTTTATGTGTGTGTTTATCGATTAGTCACATCGACTATTCGACCCCCGTGTTAAACCCTTTGTTGCACTCACCTTTAGTGCAAGATACCGCTAGATACACTCTTTTGAGCCTATCCTTTCGTTTCTTACCCATATTATTGTTTCAATACACCTATACACCTTAGCCTACCGTGTAGTCTTTGTTTATGATTGGGAAGTTTCCACTTGTTCTAATTTGAGGTCAAAGTCAAGAGATTCAAGAATCACACCTACGTTGAAGACTAATCATTGAAGATCATGAGAAAACCCACTATTGTACATGTATTGTTCATCCCAAGTGGGGGGATATATTATTATTAAAAAAAATGTGAATTTCCATATGTAGATATGTTAACTTTGGTGCACCCTTGTATAGCACCGTAATAAGAGCTTTGAAAGATTTAGCATCGAAGAGGCCACTTCGGTCATATTTGAAGAATGAAGTTGTTGGTTCTTAATCACCAACATGAAGACCAAGTATGGTGCCCATCATGACGTCCTCTAATGGCACACACTTGTTACATGATCCAATTCTCGCGTTTTGAAACTTGGACTTTGGATGAACGGCAAGTGGTAGCAACTCGGTTATAGGGTAAGACTATTTGCTTTCTTTTTCATTTTACACCATTATTGTGCATCCCATGTCTTATCCTACCATTTAGTTGTGAATCATGCTTAGGTGAGGGATTTGAGCAGTCATTGGTGTCTTGCCCGGTGTTCCGGTCATGTACCATTGCCTTTGTCGCCCTTGCCGTAGTATGTTAGTAACAACGCTACACCCAAATAGCCTTATATGTGTTCACCCAATATTGCCTTTAAGAATTGTTTTGACCTTAGCTCTAGTGGTAGAGATTTGTTTAACTGCCAAGCCTATGATAGAAAACATTCTATGACTGTGCGTTGAGTGATCACCCCAAAATTAACACTTAGATTAGGAGAGAGATGTGAGTGTTTGTTCCAATTTTATGAGGTGTTCGGCTTCGATAAATTCTAGCATAGGGAGTTTTTAAATTCATATTCTCCAGTTTCTTGGGGGATATGTTTTTGAAAATCATTCTAATAAGATCTACTTGAGGGCAAGTAGAGTTCAAGTGGGGGGATATTTGATAACATCAAATTTACCCACAATCTAAGTGTTAATTTCCCCCTTAAAATGCTCATCTTTTCTACTTATATGAAGAATATATACTCTTATTTCTTCCTATTTTGGTTTCAGGGTAAAGATGAGTAAAAGAACGAACATACGTGGAAATGGAAGGACTTTGGGGAAAATATGTGGAAATTATGGATTCTGCACTAACTACGGAGTAGAGGTTCATCTACCTACACCGTAACAAGGCTTTACGAAGACTACGGCGTAGAAGCTCTACTACCTACGGCGTAATAAAGAATTTATGAAGACTACGGTGTAGCCCAACAACTGGCTACGGCGTAGAAGTCCACTAAAGAACACTACGGAGTAGGCAACTCTCCAAGCTACGACGTAGGATCTCATTTGAGGCAGTGAAGAACTAACGAGGCTAAGGAAGAAGCTACGGCGTAGCCACCTTATCTACTACGCCGTAGGAAGCTTATCATCAAGACATTACGCCCGTAGCAGTTGATCAAGCTACGTCGTAACACCAATTTGCAAGGGTTACGGCGTAGCAACTCAAATAAGCTACGCCGTAACATAGTCGGGGCCTATAAATACCAACCCTAATTCCGAGTTTTTCACATCACTTCCCATCACTCTTCACCACAGAAACGTTGGGAGAAACTCAGGAAGGAGGGAGAACGAAGTTATAGCCACATCCAAGTCATTTCCAAGGGAGGAATCACACACCAATCATAAGTGTTTTCATTCCTTTACTTTGTATTCGATTCATGCTTAGATTTGTATTAATTCAACATTGTTTTACTGCAACTATGAACATGAGTGGCTAAACACCTCTTGGTGTTAGCCTAGTTATGAAATTGTTATGTTATTGATTTAGTTTTCCACGCATCTATTATCTATTGTTTGTTTACTTTCATGGCGAGGCTTGGGACACTCTAGTTCCCGTAGTGATTAGCGTTGGTTGTTCTCTAGATACTTGTGGAATTAACCCTAGGAAGCAAGTCGCTAGGGATGTGACTTGGTGATAGCAATATCACCATACACATGCGAATTAACCCTAGGACCACCTATCAATGCTAGACACTTAACGGAGTTAGAGGGGTCTAAGATCTGACCATGCCGCATTCGTTAGTCTTGTCCATGTTAGTAGAGGCGCTTAATGACTCTTATGTCTTCGTACCAATGAACCCAAGGCTTTACAATATCTTTGGATAGGACAAGGTATAAGATAGATCTAGGTGAATTTGACCATCTGACCCGAAATGAATATTGAATCCCCGAACGATATGATAGGATGCACCTATAGGAAAACTAGTCATGATCATAACAAGAGTAGTAATTTGGTTAACACTACTTCTCTATTTCATTTACTTTATTGTCTTGTTATTTACTTTTATTAGTTTAATTAATCTTTTCAACTCAAAACCCCCTTTTAAATGTGACACGAACTTAGATAATTTCCGCACCTTAGCTCTTGGGACAAACTCGGGTTTACCAACTAGCTGTACCACACACGACCGGATACACTGTCCGTTAGTGCGTAAAAGGTAGACCTTAGGTAAACGAGACTTTATAAATATTAAGACCTGGTCAGTAAAACCTGTATCACAGATCTTCAGTTGGGTTGTCTGTATTGGAAGCGGTTTGTTCATATATTGTTGGTGATTCAGTTGGAGGTGCATCGGATTCTACAGGTGTAGTTGTAGGAACGGGTGTATCAGGTACTTGAATGTTATCAGGTTGAGCAGCGGAACTAGTGGATACATCTAGTGCGCGTGTCTCAAGTGAATCATCGAACAAAGGAGCAAACAATGTTTCCAATTCTTTACGAGTTAATGACAATGATTCAGATGAAGAATCTGGAAAATTAAGACGGTTGGTTGCGGGTCCTAAGCTGTTGTGCTCAGAAGCCATATCTGTGAGCTCATCGAAATTAGCGTGTTGAGACGACTTCTGCCCATAGATAATCTGGTAATTGAGCATTAATAAGCATCGTTCGTGCGGCTTCCACTAACGTTTTGTTGCGCCTTTCGACCACCCCATTCTGTTCGGGAGTCCGTGCAATCGATGTTTGATGTACAATTCCTACTTTCTCAAAATAATCACGAAGAGTTTGATTCTTGAATTCGGTTCCATTATCTGTTCTTACTATTCTGACTATGTTGCGAAGTTGAACCTGAATTTTCGTGAGAAAGGTGATTATCATTGTTGGAGCTTGGTCTTTGCTTCGAAGAAAGTAGACCCAAGTCCATTTGGAGAAGTCATCGACAATCACAAGAATATACCGTTTCCCATTAATCGTTTGTACTCGCATTGGGCCACACAAATCCATATGAAGAAGTTGAAGAACATAATTAGTACTAGGTTCTGGTTTTGAACTGAGATGTGCACGTTTGCTCTTACCTTGTTCACAAGCGGGACATAAGTGATCTTTTGCATATCTGAACTTTGGAAGACCATCAACTAGTTTATGGCGAGCAAGATCAGTCATAGTTTTGAAGTTGAGATGAGACATGCATTTGTGCCATAGCCAGAATTTTGTCGATTCAGTCTTTCAAAGTAGACAAACGGGAGAAGAAGCAATCATGTCGGACATTGAGATGGTATAAAGACTGTTTCCATGTGTGCCTGACATAAGATCATTTTCTTGTAAATCATGAACAAAACAAGTTTTCTCCCGAAATGCGACTTCCAAATCCCCATCACAAAATTGACCGACTGAGAAGAGGTTATGACCGAGGCCTTCGACGTAATACACACGACTAATTTCAATATTCCTACTGACATAGTCCCCATATCCCATAATAGCAGCGAAATGATTATTCCCGAATCTGACAGTACCAATGAATTTTGAGACAAAGTTTCTTAACAGTTTGAGATTGCCTGTCATGTGTCGGGTGCTTCCGCTATCAACAATCCAGAGAACAATTTGAACCACCTGCATCACACAAAGGAGATGACGATGGAACAATGGTAAGGGTGGAACCCAAAGTTATTGTGGGTTCCGTTGAGTTAGAAGCACACAGATTAATAATTTTAGGAATCCATTTAAAGTTATGTGTCCTTTGTAACCAACGTTGCCAATTCCAACTAGATCGTGCTTTCTTCTTAGTGAATTCGCTAAGTGATGGCATGTTCCTAGGAATATTGTTCGCAACTACAGGGGTGACTACATCATTCTTAGAAACTACACTTGGCATAAGTCCTAGCACAGATTTAGAAACATTAGTGGGCCTAGATTTTCTGCCAGATGTCCGTTTCTTGTGACGAGATAAAAGAGAATTTGCCACACATTTAGAATGATCACCAGATAACATGCTATTTCGACAAAACACACATGAAGCATTAACATTCAAAGTATTTAAAGATTCATCATTCGTTACACAAGGATTACGAATACAATTTGCCAGATCAGAATCTAAATCTAGTGCAAGATGAGTATTATTCAAAGTCCTAAGGTGGTCTACTACTTCAGAGGCTTCTAGTGTCTCTTTTCTACGTTGCAAAATCCTATTCTTCCTTTTTTTACGTTTACGCTTGGATCTACTAACGCTAAGAGTGGCAACTATTCCTGTAGAAGTGGAAGGATCTAAATTAGAAATCTGAGTGTTTTGTTTTGCAGTGGTTATGTCTAATGAGTACATTCCTGGTGCAACTACTGTTGTGTTGACAGAATTTCCTTTTTCAAATTCTCTTATTTTCTCTTTTAACTCAATGATGATGTGCTGCTTATCTTGGATTTCACTGTTAAGCTTTCTATTTGAATAAAGATAGTTATCTCGACTCTTTTGCCAATAGTCTGTAACTTCTTGCAATTCTGCAATTTCCTTTTCATACTTTGAAATTTGACGTTTTAATTCCTCATTTTCATTTTGAAAAGATGTTGAAGTTTTAAGACTTTGCAATTCCAGTTTGAAATCAAGACTTTGGTTTTGACACCATTCAAGCTTTTTGTTCAGTTGAAAAATCTCATTTGAAAGTTTGTGTTGCACATCATCGTTGTGTTGTCTGAGATTCTCATTTTCACTTTTTAATGTCTCAAGTTGTTTGGACAACAATTCAATGTCATTACAGTGATCATCAACAAGCATAGAAGTGCCAGATTCCTAAAGAGAATTCATAACCATAGATATTATATCAGCACTAAGAACATGTTCCAAGAGTCGATCAGCTTCTTTTTGTAAAAATTTGTTTCGATGTTTTTGCTTTGAAATCGATTGTTCAGTTGCTTGAAAAACATTCATTATGGTTTTAACTTCCTTTTGAAGTTCTTGTTCCCAGAGCTTAGCACATGACTGCAAACGTTGAAGATGAGGAGAAAATTGTTTTTGAAACATTTCCCTTTTTTCCTTCGCATGAGGGGAAAGAAAATTGGCGACAGTGATTCAGAATTTCGTTCAATAGAATTTTCCAAAAAATGAATTTCTTCCATGAATGTTTCAAATATTGAAATAAAGTAGATTCAGTTAACATGCTTAGTTTCTTTTGGAAATCACTGTTATTTTGAGAGATAATGTCTAAGCTTGTTTCCTGATCTGCTTTTGTTTCAAAGTTTTTGAGTTGTAATTTACAGCGCTCAAGTTCCCGTGTTAATACAACATTCTTTTCTTACAACTTTGCATTCAGTGCTTGACACTAGATATTCTGATTTTGGCTAGTCATAAGTAATATTCTCAGTTCTGAATCTGGATCAGTCAAAGAGTCATGTTGTTTAATTTGATCATTGTTATCATGTGCTATAGACGTAATGGATTCGTCAAATGTGAGAACTGGGTTTATTTGATCATAATCGTCAAATAGGACCACTGTGGACATTTGATCGTTTACGTGAGTAGGTAACATTGAATCATATTGAACAGCTTGTTCCTTGTCTGATGCAGATGCAGAAGGAGAAGCAATATCATGTATTAGGCATGTGTTAAGACCATATACCTGAGATAGACCATCAGTGTCATAAACTGGGCCCAAATCACTTACCTGGAGTTCCTGTGTGTCATCCATCAGCATCATAGCAGCATGTCCATCCGAGTTATCCATGTTAGGAACATAAGATTGGTTAGTTGTCCAGTTTTCTATATTCTCAGGAATGGATCCGCCTGCTTCATCTTGAAGAGCCGAGAGGTAGGCTTGCAGGTAATATGCACTTCTACGAGTTTTTGGTTTAGAACATGCAGATGTTATACCATCGTGTGTAGTAGTTGCTTCTCCAAGCTTCACAAGATTTTGCAGAAGAGATTGCTGATGAGCATGTAGTGTAACAGGATGATACTCTGGAATTACAATGGGCTCTGGCTCATTTGGATGAGTGAAAACAAAACCATTGTTGGTGAAGGTTAGTGATCCATGGATAACTGCTGTAGATGGTGGAGCAGGGAGAATGGTCTTCAAGAACTTTCTCTGTAAGCATGATTGTAGTAGTAGATTCATTCTGAGGTTATGATCATCTTTTGACCGATGCATGAGTTCAAGACATTTCCACATTGCATGAGCACTGGCGTCAAAGTCCATCTTTGAGTAAATAGAATTGGGAAGACCTAGTGTGATGAACCATACAGCCTGTTGATCAGCATCATATTGAGCAAGGTCAGAACCAGTCAGATCTTCATTAGTTTGTAGTCGAATGATCCCTGTTGAGTCAACAATGAATTTCATTTGATATGGTCCTTCTTGAATGGATTTTAGGATGAGATCTGCTTGTGGACGATCGTTGACCCATTGGAGAAATCTCCGGTTCCAATCAGTGTATGTTCCTGGTAACAGCATAGGAGGTCTTGTTTTATTACCAAAAAGCAAGACATGACGAACGTCAGAGCATTGACGATGTTGATAAGGATAGTTTGAGTACGGTAGTTGAGACATGATTGAAGACTTGTGTGTGAATGGATCTTGTAGAAGGTATAAGTGTTTAGCCAATTCTTGAAAACTTGCACAATTGTGTTCTCGAAACTTTGGTTGTGGAAATTCTTGAAAACAATTAAAGTCCTTGTGTTCTCGAAAAAGCTTGGGTGTGTTCTGGAAAGATTGTGTGTTCTCGATAAAAGTCAAAGGTTCTCGATAAAATGAGTATTATCGAGAATGTATGATCAAAGTATCGAGAATGTAACAACTAAGGAGACCAGAAACTTTCTCGAAAGATTTGAAGATGATTTCGAAAAGTACACAAATTGTCGAAAACAGAATATGTTCTCGAAAGTAATGTAGAGTTCTCGAAAATGTTCAAGTTTTCGAAAAGTGAGTCCAAATTTTCGAGATTATACAATAACGAAAATATCCAACAAGTTGAAGTGTTTTCTTTCTTATACAAGAGAGAAAAGCATTGAGTAAGCAACGGTAACACTTATGGAGCAATGACGCGTGTTCTCGAAAGTTTAGGGCCTTAGGTTCTCGAAAGTTGGCAGATTTTTTGTTTTTGAATAAAGCACACCAAGAAGGAGTTTTTAATCCAACATTCTTGTACAACTAACCTTAAAATGATGAAATCTTAAAGAATGTTGCAAACTTTACAAGTTTTTCAAAAAAATTGAATGTTCTCGAAAAACAAGTACAAGTTTACGAATCTTGTATTTTTGAGAAAAAATTTGAAATTTTTTGTTTGTAATGGTTTGTAACACAAGTTTAGAGGTAAAGATGTGTTAGAAATAAAAAACCAAGCAAAAGATTTGAACTTTATCAAAAATAACGAGACTAAAAAATGGTTTTGGTGCGTACGAGTTCAAAACCAAAAGTATACCTTCTTCTAGCGATTGATACCACTTGTTAGGTCACCATTATGTAAACACAAGTATAGATTTGATAAGAAATGAGATGAGAAATAGAGATGGTTGATCTACTAAATATGTGAAAGAATTTGACAAGAGTTTAACAAAGATATTCAATAAACCAAGAAGAGTAAATGATCACATAAGGGTCCTATTTATAGGTGAGGACTAGGGTAACATCCCTTCCTCCCTTTCATGTCTAATTCGTGGGCTTTAAGGCCCATTGGACGCTTAGTGGACTTAAATACATTAACATAAATAAGATAAATAACTTAGCAACCTATTACATATTATGAAATGACTGAGACTTGAGAGATGACGTGAAACGTGATCCTAACAGAGATATAAATAAAAGAGTCCAAGTATCTGGCACATGTACAAACATTTCCTACTCCGTTTGTACAACTCATTTCTTTCCTCTTATCTTTCTCGACTCATTCTTTCCCCTACTCCTACATTCATCTAAATCTCGGGACGAGATTTTTTCTAAGGGGGTAAGACTATAACAACCCATAAAATCTCAACACTATCATTCCCATTACAAATACCTATAGTAGGTATTTCACAGGTAAATTTTTGCTTTTTATGACTCTCTAGACCTACTCACGTATCCACACAAGCCAAATAACTCTACACTCACATCCTATAAACTCATAGTATGTCAAGCATAAGATCACAACAACACCACAATAAGTAATCTATCAATCTAACACACTCAACTCATCACAAAACCCTAATGAACCCTAATTAAGCCCTAATCAGGCCTATGTGTCTACTAAACCCTAATTGCTTATCTAAACTAGTTCAAGGCTTATGTATGAGTTCCCTTAGGTACAATAGGATATCTTAGTACCCTTAAAATCTAGTGCAACCCTTTAAATCTTAGGTACAAGTCCCTTAAGGACAAAACCATAACTAGGTTATAACTTCCCGGAAACTAGGTCAAACCTTCCCAAATCTTTCCCATAAGCTACCACCACTTAGTATAAGCTCCTTAGGACTTAGGATTAGTCATTAAACACTCATAGGACCCTAACCTAGGCACTAAACCTTAAGTAAAACCCTAATCTCTCACTAAGCAAAACGAGGTCTAAACTAAACCTAACACCTAAACTAAGCTACCATAACACCTCTAAACTAGCAACCAAGCACCCTAGTACCTTCCATAGACCTAGCACACACCCTAGCACCTTATAAGCAGCCACACAAGGAGGTGCATCATCTCCTTGTCACCTCCTTCACCCCGCGGCTCCAAAACCACCACGAACACCCCAAGACCGACCTATAGCTTGTATTAGTCATTAGGTAGCTTAGAATAGTCAGCCACTAGCTTGCATGAGTCACCTCCCTCCTCCTCGACACCTCCTTCTTGCTTTGCTTGCTCGCTACTCCAAACGTACCCTATAAATAGCTCGACACTCCCTTCATTTCAAAGGCACACCACTTCTCTTCTTCACCTCAAAACTTCTGTATCTAGTAGTAGTACTCGAGCTATAGTAGGCCTAGGAGTCGAGCAAAGCAAGTCAAAGACCCTTGTCGAGTTGTTTTTCTATCGCAAAGCCCTAAACCTTAGGATTACCCCACGTTAAGCTCTAATTAGTCAAGTAAGCCTTTCATTTTGATCCTATTAGCTTTAGTTCAGTACTAGGATAGTATTAGGATGCGTTAGAACCTATGCCTAAGCCTTGATCACTAAAAACTAGAACTTTGCTTTTGAAAAACCTAATTAGAGTCAAATTACATTTTATATGCTATAAGTCCTTTTCATAAGCCATAAGCTAGTTTAAGTAACTTAGATAAGCTAATATTAGTTAACCATAAGCTAGGAAACCTTTTTGTCTCATAAAAATATGAATTGCATGGAATTAGGACTAGTTTTGCAAAGTTTTCCATGCATAGGGGTATATATGGTAACTTTCTAAAATATTAAGTCTAGGGACTATTTTTGACATTTCTTAGAAGTTATAAGTATAAGGACCCTTTTTGCAAAATTCTAAAACCTAAGGATAAAAAGTAAAATAGTTATAAACTTAAAAGGACTAGTTTTGCAAAAGTTAGAAAGTTAAGGATATAAATGGTAAATTTTGAAAAATTATAAGTCCAAGGGTCATTTCTGCCATTTTCCTAAAATATAGAAGTATAGGGACTAATTGTGACAAGTTTAGATAGTTATAAATATAAATAATATAAGGATTATAAGTCTAGGGTAGATTTTGTAAATATATTAAACTATAAGGGTGTAAAGTAAAAGTATATTAAACTATAAATATAACACAATACTAGGGAGCTTCATGTGAGGGGTATCATGTGGATATTTCGTTTTGACGAGTTTGCTGGGTTTACGATTTAAAGTGCCCGGCTCCTCAAACGATTATTGCATATACTTCTGAATTATGATGGCCCGAACGGTGTTATGTTATAACTAAACTCTAAATAAATTTATGACTCAATAGTAAGGAGCTTCATGTGAGGAGTATTAACTTCTGAATTATGATGGCCCGAACGGTATTATGTTGATGACATAATACAATAGTAGGGAGCTTCATGTGAGGAGTCTTATACTTCTGGATTGTGATGGCCTGAACGGTGTTATGTTATAACTAAAACACTAAAAACCCTAAGAATGATTACTTAATAAACTTGAATAAAATAACTAGAGCTTGACATACATCCACACCTACAATACCACCAGGATACGTGAGTAAGGCAGTCTAGTTTCCGAGTCACTTTTTACATCAATAAGATTTCCCTAAGCCCAGGTGAGTTTTCATAGCCTCACTCTTTCTAAATGCTTTACAAACCCTGTGAGGGGGATACACGCTTACTACTTGCTTTAAACCGAATACTAGTCTTTTTCTTTGGTTGTTGCACGAGTAAACTATCTGCCATCATTACATAACTAAAATTCATGAATCTAATCATTTGGGATATTTTACCCCAAGTGATCGCGAATATAGTTGATAGATCTATTGGAGTTTGACAACTCCCGTTGATACTACTTCTTACTGGAGGGTGTCAATAAGTACTACATTTGAACCCTCTCTGAAGGATTAACTTTCGCAAAGTTATCCTTCCCGTCCCCTCATGGTTGGTTTGTAGACCTCATGACCCGGACTGTTAATGTGTGGCTCATGAGCTTAGTGTAACATACCCCACTCTCGATAATTGTGCATGCATCACAATTATCACACACACTACATTTTCCTTGAAGGGTGTAACAACTGAACCCTGTGGAACTTGTATTCACTATCACTTAAACCTATGACTCTCACTCAACACCTAGTGTTGACTTTTTATGGATGTATCCTAGGTATATTACTACTACGGAGTTATGGCAGGAGGAGGCACTGAACTTGGAGGACGTTCAAACCGGTTATCATTCAAACATAACATATCATCTAGACTTTGGGACCTCATCAATAGTAAAAGTATATCTTTTACTATAAAAACTCTGATAATTAAATGAATGATAACTAAATTTCTAAAAACGTCTCTTTTCGAGTCGTTTTCTATTACTGTAACGGTGATTCCATGAAGTAATAACCCAACCCTAAATCCGCTACAAACCATGAAAATGGGGGTGTTACACTTTTGTCAAACATTACAATGGAGGGGGCCAATTTAGGTTGAAGCAATTAAAGAAGGAAGAAAATGTTTGGTGGTGCTTTGAAGATGAAATTGTGATTAAAAAAACTTGGTTTCGTGACTACTTCATGGAGCGCTAACTTAAACGAGAAGGTTGAAAAGACGGTTCACTTTTGTAAACCGGCTATTATGACGTATGGAGGAACAACACAAGCTTGGCCTACATGTGATCCCTTTCTCAAGAAATGTAATGAGGGGAAGTTCCCTGAAGAAAGTATGCTCAAACGAAACGAATAGGCATATTTTAATGAGCACAATAGAGGACAAGTCGGCTACCATGGGATATCTTTCAAAAATTGGATCAAAGTTAAGTTTGGAGAAGTTCAATTGAATAAGCAGGCCGAGATTCAATATCGTGAGAAATGGGTCAAGTCTAATTTTCTGAAAGAAGATCGATATAGCTTAACGCCCTTTATAGCTTCGACAGTTTGGGACCAATCTTCTGCCTTTTGGGATAAAGGCAAGGTTGGACATGTCTATCTATCAATGTAGTGCCCACGGCCTTGAGTCCGACTTAAAGACTCTTTAAATAAACAAAAGTGCTCTTTCAAGAGACAACCCAAATTATCCTTTTTCTTTTTATTTTATTAGTATAGTTGAGTTTGGGGTGTTTTTGTTCATCTTTTGGAGGAATTGGAGCATGGAGGGTGACGCAACACTTAAGAAGGAACCTGTCTGAGAATTCCATTCTGTGAAGCATTTACAGTGTAACCCAATTCCATGGTTACGCCGTAACCACTCCTCCGATATCGGATGACTCCCAAGTTTATCCAATTACGGCGTGATGCAGAATTTACCGACCAGGTTTTATATTTATAAGTTGCTCGTCTACCTAAGGTCTACCTAATGCACTATCGGGTAGTGTACCCGGTCGTGTATGGTATAGCTAACGGTAAAGCCGAGGTCGTCCCAAGAGCTATGTGTGCAGATATTATCTAAGTCTAATGTCACTTGTTTTAAAGGGGGGTTTTAATGATTGGTTAATTATTAAATTAATGAAATGAAATAAACAAATAATAAAGCAATAAAATAGGAAAGAGAAGTCAGTTGGGAGAAAAGTGTTAATCTAATTACTACTCTTGTTATTATTATGAAAAGTTTTCTAATTAAGTGCATCCTATCGTTTTATCTGGGGATTCAATTCGGCTGGACTCAGATGGTCAAATCATCCAATCCTATCTTTCACCTTGCCCTATTCCGTAACCTAATGATTACAAGATTTCGCTGGCAAATACAAGGTGAAAGAGTCATTAAGCGCCTCTACTAACTTAGAATAGTCTAACGGGATCCAGCTGGTCCGAACTTAGATCCCCCTTAATTCCTTAAGCAAATCAGTTTGGTAGGTGGTCATTCTTTGAAATTTCCACATGAATGGTGATAGTCCTATGGTCAATTCTTATCACCAAACACACCCTTATGCGCTATAGGTCCTATGGTCAATTATCCTAGCCTCAATGGAACTACCAAACATCATTACTACCGAAACAAAGGTGTCCTAAGACATGCTAAGAAAGTATATAAATAAAACGATACTAATGCAAGAAAACTAAATCATAATAATAACAATTTCATAATAAGGCTAACACCAAAGGTGTTTAGCCAAACATACAGAAAATTAAACCAACAATGATGAATAAATCATGAATTGAATTAGACATAATGTGTGATACAATTTACTTGATGCAGATCTAATAATGATGATGGTTGCATGTGAATTCTCCTTCGGAAAGTGGTTGATTGCTACTGGAAAATACTTTGAGATGGTACCCTAATCGCCCCTTAAAAAGGGAGGAAAAGAGATGATAAATAGTGCAGAATTTGGCCTCTATTTATAGGGTTAGAACCAACTACGGCATAGCAAACTTTTCTGCTATGGCGTAGTTTTAAAACTATGGCGTAGCGGATTTTTCCTGCTATGGCGTAGTTTCTTCAGCTTTTCACTTTTTTCTCATTAACAATATTGCAACTTAGGCCCTTGTATTCCTTCATTCCTTTGATGGAATCCAACACATATATGTGTTTATCAAATATAATTTAAGCTTGACTATGTCGTAACTTAAAGAAAAGTACGGCCGTAAATCTCTCGTACACTAATCTACGGCGTAAACTTATGGGTGGTTACGTTGTAGCTCCAACTTGGATCACGAAATTCTCTAAGTGTTGAAGGAATATATACGGCATAACTTGAGTGATAGCTACGCCCGTAGAATTCTCGTAGTCACAACTATGCCGTAGCCAAGTAGTTGGTTACGCCGTAGTTCTTGGTCAGCGTTGAGTTCAATCTTCTGTGTAAATAGATGCTACGCGTAGGTAGAGAGATCATCTACGCCGTAGTCAGTGTAAAATCAACATTCTTCAAATATTTTCCTTAATAACCTTCCAAATCCGCGTCTTTTCGTTTCTATGCTCATCTTTGACCTGAAAACAGAATATAAACAAATAAGAGTATATATGTAACACCCCAACCCGATAAAGGGTAAAAGCGTCACATTATGGCAACATATCAAAGCATACAAAGATCATAACGCAAGCGAAAGACTTTACAAATAACATAAGCCAAGAACATCATGACTTAGAATATTACAAAAATCCCAACAATGTACTTAAAGGAAACGAAATAACATAATATCCAACATCAATCCACAATAGTCCAAAACAAGTGGGGAAAACTAAGGTGTAGGTCTCTAAGCTCCTACTCTCAACACTCGAGCCCAACATCCAACTTATTACCTGCCGCATAGAAAAGAAAACGCGGCCGAGCATAAAAAGCTCAGTGAACAGATATATATGCAAAGCAAAGTAATAAGCAAACGAAAGGAGAAGATCATAAGGATGGCATAATGTATCACAAGTCATAAGAAATGAAGCAACATAGAGATATCAACATAAGCATAATCATAAGAGGAATAAGAACACGTATCAACAAAGGCATGTCTACCAGAGCCACTCGAATAGACATAACGAAATATAGGAAAGCCACGAGCCTACCTACCAGAGCCACTCGAATAGGTCTCATACATACATAATCATAAGTATCCACATAACATAAGTGCACAAAGAGGGGAGACCTCTAGGTACCATACTGGAGTCGCGAGCCTCCGCTGTGAAGAAGTATAGCGCACATTAAACACAAGCATAAACATAACCATACATAAACTTAAGTGCTAGGATGCATCCATACGCCTCCCATACATACATACATAAACATATATGCACCCTGCTCGCAAGACATGTATACACATATCATAAGTGCGCAAAAGAGCTCATAATCATATCATATCAAAGTGGGGACACCGTGGATCAATCACACCTCCACAAAAAGTGTCATGCCATTGGTGCCTCGATGACACGGCCATGGTACCTCCATGACTAGTTAAAAACTCGGGCATAAGAAGAGAATGAAGTATACATAATCATAATCATAGAAGCATAACATATCATAGTCATAATCAGAGGAGTATCAACGAATCTCAATCATATATCCAAATCATAAGAATCATATCAAGCATCATATCAAAGGAATCATAACGAATGAATCAAAGCACAAGGGATCATAGCAATGGTTTAAAGGAATCATATCAAGATAACGAATCAATAATCAAGGATTAAGTCATGAGAGAGAAAGCACCCTTACTGAAAAAGGGTAGAATATCTGCACCTTAACGAAAGCAAGCAAAAAACAAAGATGATCACACAGGAATGAGAACTACTCTCTCTTCAACGAATCTACACGAATATAATAAAGAAGTATTATTTTATGTCCAGTTGAATCAGATTACTAATTTTAGTTTTCTTTCTATTTTTAGAAACTTTCCATTATTAGTAACTTTCCACTTTAACTAACTTAACCATTTTAGGTAACTTTCTATTCTTAGCAGGTTTCCCAAATTAGTAAGTTTTCACATTGAGTAAGTTCCCGATTTAGTAAGATTAGTCATAAATGGTTATAATTACCATTTAATATGTTTAAATGTTCAAAATGATTAATATTATAACTTAGGGTTTAAATATAATCATTATAATAGTTTAAGGTCTAACATGTCAATATTACAAAGTTTAGGGCCAAATGTATAAATTATATAAATATATAACCACTCTTTATTTTGGCCGATTAAATGAACTCATAGTTCACGTACTCTAACTTGCACAATCAAACGCACATGTATATCCATATTTAGTTTTTATTATTCCATACTATGTAACAGATTGCATGCACATACATATATACATTTACTTTTTGCTTATCTTGTTCATGCACATACATATTTTACGCTTCAGTAACCATCATTTTAATGTGTTCCCATTATATCGATTTAGGGCTGCTAATCACAACCTCAAAACGGCTTGCGAGACGTCACAAGTCACAACATATACCTCGCGAGACAAAATAAACCCGCGACACCCTCTTTTTTCATTTTATGTGATTCGAAAACAATAAAGAAAACAAGCATGTTCTTCTCGTTATATCTACACAGTCACCCTACTTCTTTTGTTTATAATTCGCCATTTTAGCTTAATATGACTCTTGTATATAATATAGATTATGGGTCGTATAAGGGTGGGTCAAAATCATGAACAAACAGGTCCCATGCAACAATTATAATTCGATCATATTTAAGGTTTCTTCTACAATTTCATGTGAGGTTCTCTTTAGTAACGCATGCATGATTCATTTTATCTTGATATAGAACAAGTTATGGGTCGAATGAAATAATGAATTACATTATACGATATACATGAGTTGGAGTAGAAGATATACTAGTTATAATACCCGTGCACGCACGGGGTTTTTCTAGAAAAAATTAATTATATAGTATTATCGTTTAAAAACAGAAAATCTTATGTATATTTTAAAAAGTTAGAGCATCAACATGTGCGAAAGTAAGAAAAATAGTTAGCAGAAATTGTAAATATAACCATGGCATCAACCTTGTATTGTATTCTTGAGCGTGTCTACTTATAATGTTATTGGGTCGAAGGTTCTTTAACTACATGGGTTTACACATAAATCAAATTTATTTTAAAATTTTTGTTTACTGTATGGACATATAAGAATTTACCCGTGAAAATTGTGATATAAGTACAATTAATAAATATGCATGATTTTTTCATTATGTATTAATATGAATTAATATTTTGTAAAAAATTTATTGGATTAAAGATTTAACTTTGTTTAGCTGACATAGATGTTAATGTTGAGGTTGATGTTATTATTTAACTTTAACTATTGATATCATGCTGTACAAAATGTGCGAGTTTAGTAGTACATAATGGGCGTTGATGAAGTTAAAATATACTCCGTAAAGTTTTTTAAAAATGTTTTTCCGGATATCCATATATAAACTTTAAATAATAATTACATGAGTCGTTATAAGTACAATCGCGTATATTTATTTTTATATCACAGTAACTCGTACTTACCATTTGATATTTATATTACCGTTAATAATAATTTAACTGTATTTAATGTTCAAACCCGTGTACATATAGATTAAACTTTTAAATAGGATTAAACTTTTAAATAAAATAACACGAGTTCTTATTTATATTTAAGTATTTAACGTATATTAAAACCCATTCGTACATTTATAAAATTTTGTATGTTTAATGGGTGGAAGTCTCAAACCAATACTAATACTCATGTAATTGTAAACAAAGTTCATATTATAAAGTGTAGGGGGTATAAAGTGTAAGGGGTTATTTGTTTATTATCTAAAGTTGTCAAAAAACATAGAGATTTAAAATTTTACATATATATATATTTAAAATTCAACCACTAATGTTTTATTAAATACCTCATCTTTTTTTTAAGTTTTTATTATCATAAATTTGACACCTATCTTTTTATGTGTTTTTTTCCTCAATCAAATTTTTTACCAAATTTATTAAAGTTTGACCAAAATCAATTCAATTTTGACTTTTTTCACATCACATGATTTTGCCCACATGTCAAAATCAAGCAATATGATTGGACTGATTTTTTTTCCTAAGACCGTTTTGGCAAAAACACTCCAAAATGATGTAATTCCTTTATTATATAAAAGATTGATCGAATACCACAGTTTTCAAATCTTATTTTATATGTATCCTTTTATCATTTCATGTGAGCTTGTGACATTACTGATCGTTATATAAACCGAATACGTGCATGCAAAAGTTCAGCCAATTTATTGAGTGATAATTCTTGTGATTTTATGTGGTTTATGTCGAGAATACATGCTAGCCGATTAAACGCGTGACACTAAACAACATATTAAGATTGAATACAAGAAGAAAAAGAATCGAACAAGGCTGAAAGCTTTTGTCACAACCCGCATATGCCACAGCCAGTTGATTGCTTCACTTGCTTTTGTAAAAAGGCAAGTTCCATTCTGAGTGAGAGTTGACATGTCTAAGACATAGACATCATCTCTTCTTGGAGCAATCAACACAACTTCTTTGTTAGCATTAAAGATGGTTCCTCTCTTATCATCAAACTGAACTATGTATTTGGCATCACATAGTTGGCTGACACTGATGAGATTGTATTTGAGTCCATTAACATAAGCTATCCTTGTGAAAACTACACCATTGCAGTTTACTGATCCATAACCTTCAGTGGGAGCTGATGAGTTATCACCAAATACTACTTTAGGTCCTGGTTCTTCTATGTATTTGTGCAGATACTGCTTCACGCCAGTCATGCTTCTTGAGCATCCACTATCTAGATGCCACACAGGCTCCCTGGCGTGTTTCTGCACACATAGTAAACTGAATTAGTTCTTTCTATTGACCCACCTTTTTGTGGGTTTGGGTCTCAAGGATTTCTTGAACTTATTCATGGACTCATGATCAGAAGTGGAGTGGACTTTGCTTCCACAAGTTGTGCATTTTGAGCTTGAGGAGGGCTCAGGTGTCTGGGGAATATTTGAAGTCAGTCCCCTTCTAGTCTTGATGACCTTGTCATGTCCTGAAGCATCATGGGAGGGATCTCCACATATATTGCAGCAGGGATACATCAGACAGTCAACAGGGTGATGGTCATTGAAGCCACAGTGTGTGCAAGGTTTAAGAGGCACCACTTTAGGTTTTGTCTGTTTTGATGTTGAAGCGTACTCAAGAGCCTGAGCTTTGTAGTTTGCTTGATTTTTCAAAGATTTGACAAAAAAGGTGTGATCAGCTGTCCTATGATCTTCTTGTTTGCATATCATGCAAAATAGGATTCTGTAGCAGTTATCAGTAGTGTGGTTTGTATAAATGCACAATTCACACTTTTTCAGTGGCTTCTTGATGGGTTTTCTTTTTGTGGTGTTTGAGGAAGCTGAAGCTGGTTCCTTATCTTTAGATGAGGCTTTATCATTTGATTCCAGCTTTTCACTCAGCTTCCTAACAAGTTCAGTCAACTGATCAACTTTGGATTCAGTGCTGACATTATTAATCTCAGTAGAGATGGAAGGTGTTGAAGCTTCAGTGGGGGTTGTAGTTTGTTTGATATGTTTGGTATTGGAATTTTTCAGGATCGTTATGCCTAGTCCCATCTTCTCCTTGGGAGAGTGCTGAGAGTAGACTAGAGGTCCTATGGTTGAACAGGGTTCAGCCCCCTGAAACACTTTGAGAGGTGGTAAAGGAGTTTGGGTTGTTGAATCAGATTCACTGTCATCATCAGTACTGCTGACGTTATCAGTGACTCCCAGTAACTCCTTGATGGCCTGACTTTCAGGCAACAAGATTTTTCCAGTGTCAAAATTTGGCATATTGCCTTCAGGACTGGGTCTTTCAATCCAGTCCTTTGACTTGGGATTCATCTCTTTTGCAAGGAATGTGCCAGTGTCACAACCCGCATTTTCAGGACATTTTCCCAGAACACTATTCACCAGTTACTATTCATCAGTTACTATTCACCGGTCACTATTCATCATTTTACTATTCATCGTTTTTGGACTCCGTTAGTGATTTTGAGAAGCGTTACTATTCACCTGACACTATTCATCCCGAGAGAAAATCACTATTCATGGTCACTATTCAAGGTCATCATTCATTTCATCGTAAACTGGGTTTACGGGTATTCCTATTCGCGTAACCGGTTTGGTTTAGCTGCGAATTCATGCATCAGTAGCAGGAACATTTCATACGGACTAGAAATAGTCTGCATATCATCCCGAGGGCATTTGCATACTATTCCACTCGTAAGTTTCACAAATTAACATATTACGTATATTTGACGAATTACGTATATTGATTTTCAAATAAACGCTAACACGCGATCACAACATGAGATTTACACGTCCGACATTCCTCATTTTATTCCCGACATGTTTTTAAGTTCATTTTAATGTCCCGAAGATCTCAAAGTTCATTTACCCGGTATTTTGNATTTAACACATCCGACACTCCCGACAATGATCCTAACGTATTTTCATACTCAATATAATAATATGAAAATTTTATTATTAACTTACCCGGTGTTTTGAGAATTTACCGGTATACGTTTAGATTTCCGTCGATTTACGATATTTCAACACGACGACTATTTTAACACCCGATTTCCATCAGGAAAGTAATTTCTAGAATTTTACAAATTTCATATATCTCGTCTCGTTCCGTAAAAATCGATTTCTAGTTAACTCGGTACCCGGTGTACACTAAAACTACTTAAAACTAACACTTTTACACAATATAATACATAATTTAACATCAAAAGTCTTCACCTTATCCTCCCCACCCTAAAAATCCGGCCACCTCCACTCCTAAATCACTTACACATTTGAAATGTATACCAACTTCATTAAAGGATAGTCCTTTTTGTCTAAACTCAATAATTCATCATATATACTATCTTTTCTTTTATTTCATTCATTTTTAACACAAAAACAAAACACATACTCCCTCCTTCTCTCTATCTACGGCAGCCACAAGGAGAAGACACCAAGAACATCAAATTTCTCAAGATCAAGTCCATTTCAAGTGTTTCTAGTTAATCTTTTTAGGGTTTTGAACTAAAACATCAGGTTTTGCAAGGTTTTCATCCTCATTTAAACATCTAATCTTCAGGTAAGTGATCAAGACCTATTTTCATAATCTATACAAGTTTCTTACCATGATCATACTCTTTATTTCAAGAATTATATACATATGTTCATTTATACCACTCTTTATAAACTTTTTACAAATTTCAAGCCCTAGTTATGTATCCTAGGTGAATCCTTGTTAGATTGTGGTGATGAATGATGTTTAGGAACCCATGACACCCTAAGAAGGTGTATGGTAGATCAAGAGTTGGTTTGATTGTGGTTTGAAGTGGTTTTGAACAAGTTAGAAACTAGGAAATTATGTTTTTGACACTTTCACAAAGGGTCTGTCCCAAAATGCAAAACGTGGGAAACTCAGTGGGTGTTGGGTAATTTTTGGCCAAATATTTAGAAAATACATTCCGAGACGAAACTATGGCCGAAAACGGGGATAAAAACGAGTTAATAACGAAGGAGATATGATTTTCCGAAGTTTAACGACGAAAACTATTTTCTGAAAATTTGCTTGCTGATGAACTGTTGTCACGGGCTATTTTGGGCATAAAACTTGATTTAGCCGTCCCGACTTGTCAAAAATATGTTAGTATGTTGTCCCACGATTCCGGGGATATAAAGAACTTGAGAAACGGACTTATAACGACTAAGATGCGAGCATCCAAAGTTTAACGAACACAACCCATTTTCACCAGCTCAAACACTTAGAATATTTTCAAATAGTCACAGAATTTTCACAAACGCTCATGTTTGGAGCTATTTTCCCGTCGATAGGCTCAGTTCTGGAGATGGGTCACCAAGGAACAAAAGTTAGTCCTCCTGGACTAGTCTTCAAATCAATTGGCCGTTTTTCATTTGGACTTAAATCAAACAACATATAACCATCCAAACATTCCCGAAAACTGCCCAGAAATGGCAGTTTTGACCCGAACACCTCACTACTCAATCATTTATACTTTAATCTAGACACAATGGGTAAAACTTCACTACTGAACATATTTAGATACTGCAACAAGCTATCCAAAAATGCTGNATTTTCACAAACGCTCATGTTTGGAGCTATTTTCCTGTCGATAGGCTCAGTTCTGGAGATGGGTCACCAAGGAACAAAAGTTAGTCCTCCTGGACTAGTCTTCAAATCAATTGGCCGTTTTTCATTTGGACTTAAAACAAATAACATATAACCATCCAAACATTCCCGAAAACTGCCCAGAAATGGCAGTTTTGACCCGAACACCTCACTACTCAATCATTTATATTTTAATCTAGACACAATGGGTAAAACTTCACTACTGAACATATTTAGATACTGCAACAAGCTATCCAAAAGTGCTGATTTTGTCCTCTAACTCTCAGTACACACTGTTTTACAACTAGTTTTCCGAAGCCACTTGAGCCGTTTTCAGAAATTGACAAGTATAATATTTTACGACGGAAAGTTATAATCTCACAAGTTTTCACTAAACGACTATCGTAGGATGTCGTTACACCATATATACAGGTAAAATACATTATGACTTGGCACGATAACATAAAACGTGAATTTCGCCGATGATCGTCATTTCAAAATAGTACGAGTGGTATAGATAACATGTGCATGTTCATTCATTGTTTCCTTTCGTGAACTCAAGTAGTATTCATGCATTCATTATAGGTAGCGGCTAGTGTTCGTACCTTGTTGTTTCCAAGTATTCCAAGTATTTCAAGTATTCCGAATTCATAAGCACCATCGCACCAGGTGAGTCATAGCCCAATTTTTACTTGTTTAAGTACTTTACAATCTCTTTGGGGGAGATACATGCTCAATTACAAGTTTTCAATTTATGATTTCACTTTAAATCCCACGAGGGAGAATTTATTGCAACTGTTTCCATACGAGCCAAAGTAGTAGACTTCCTGTACATAGCTTAAGTTGTTTCCTTGCCTTGTGAAAGTCCCTCCATCATGAACCGTTAATTATGTTTAAGCGAGAGTGAGTGGATAGATCTATTGAGGGTGACGCCTCCATCCGTGTTGGTTTTGACCAACAGTCAAGCGGATGCATTTCATTTCTTTTTCATTTGAGTGTCTGGCAAAACACTCTTAAGGGCACCAGAGAATTCAGTCATAGCGTCGGGGTCATGAGCTTAAGGCTATTGTACTACTATTTTTACGTGACTTATGTCATGCCTTTTTATACTTGTGGCTATCGTATAACATTTACTTGTGATTACCGTAAAAGTATTCCGATTACATAATTCAAATCATGTTGGCGGTGGGTTGTGAACACACAGGTTGCAAGTCTTGTTATGGCCAAGACTTGGAACCGGGTGGATTTACAATGCCTTCGCTGGGAAATCCTCATTTTAAAGCGATTCATTTTACATTAAACTCTATGAACTCACCAACCTTTGTGTTGACACTTTAGCATGTATTTTCAGGTTTTATGCAATGACACGCTACAGGAGGTTTTGGCAGGGCATGGCATGGTCATAGAAGACTCTGATATTCATACAGGGACCGTTTAAATTATTTCTAAAGGCCTACTTCCGTATTACTTTTAACAATGTAAATTCAACATATTTTGTTAAACTATTTTATTCTAAATGAATGAGATGAAACCATTCTTTGCACTTGTGTTGTGGTACCAATTGAGTTGCACCCCAAAAACATTACTTTCCGCTGCAAACCATTTTTGGGGGTGTGACAGCTTTACCCTTGATGCGTGATACGTAGGAAAGAACAAGCAAAGATCGAACACAATATTAACCAGCCGATAACTCAAACCAAAACAACCTCGAACAGCTTTTAAAATCCCACAAGTACCACCCTATTCGGACCAGAACTCAGCCACGTCCAAGCACCACCAAGACCACGATCAAATCCTCCTATGTACGCTTGAATTCGAACAGAATGGAACAAGAAACTTGTAGCAGCCGATTGTGTTTTAGAATTTTAGGTTTTAGGGTTTGAAAGTGTTTTGGTATTCGGTATTAAAAGAGAATGGGAAAACCGTGTGAGGTGATTTGATTAACTAGGGAAGTTGCCGCATATTACGGGATTGTGATTGACTCTATACCATACTTAGATCAATTATGTATTTAGTCATGGATTTGGTTTCGACCCATTTGTACTTTAAGGTGTAACATAATTTAAAAAAATGTATAACATAGGTTTTATGGATTTAATATGTTGCATATAGTTCAAGCATTACCTTGTAAATACTTAGGTTAAAATTTAATTATACATTTGAGATTTTACGGGTGTTATAATATATCCTAATAAAATGATACAAGATGAGCATAATAGGGGGAAATTAACACTAAAATAATGGAACTATTTGATGTTATCAAATATCCCCCACTTGAACTCTACTTGCCCTCAAGTAGACCTTATTAGAATAATTTTCAAAAAGATATCTCCCTAGAAACTGGAAGATATGAATTTAAAAACTTCCTCTGCTAGAATATATCAAAGCCGAACAACTCACAACATGGGAACAAATACTCATGCTCTCTCTTTAATCTAAGTGTTAATTTCGGGGTGATCACTCAACGCACAGTCATAATATGTATTCTATCATAGGCTTGGCAGTTACACAAATCTCCACCACTAGAGCTACGGTCGAAACAAATCTTAAAGGCAATATTGGGTGAACAAATGTAGGGCTAAAGGTGAAGTGATGTTACTAACATACAACGGCAAAGGCGACAAATGCATTGATACATGACCGGAGCGCCGGGTAAGACTACAATGACTGCTCAAATCCCTCACCTAAGCATGATTCACAACTAAAGGGTAGGATAAGACATGAGATTCACAAAAAATGGTGTAAAAAAAGAAAGCAAATAGTTTTAGCCTACAACCAAGTCGTTACCACTTGTAGTTCATCCAAAGATAAAGCTTCAAGATGCAAAAACTGGATCATACATCAAGTGTGTGTACCATTAGCGGACGTCATGATGGTCACAACACTTGGTCTTCATGTTGCTGAATATAACCAACTCAATTCTTCATAAGTAATCGAAGTGGCCTCCTCGATGCTAAATCTTAATAAGCTCAAAAAAAGGTACTATACATTGTTGCACCATAAATAAACTATCTACATACAGAATTTCACATTTTTTTAATCTAAATTACAAGAAATAATAAATACATCCCCCCACTTGAGATGAATCATACATGTAATGTTTGGGGGGTCCCAAATGACCTTCAATGATAGGTCTTCAACTTAGGCGTGATTTCTAACTCGAACCTTAAACTAGGGCAAGTGGCAACTTCCCAATCATAAACCAAGACTACACGGTAGGCTAAGGTGAATAGGTGTATCGAAACAATAATTATAAGGTGCGTGCTAAAACCCCTAAATCGCTAAGAGCCAAGAGGGAGCTAGATAAACATGCACCAAAATTGATAATTCTCTAGAATTTTGGTATTCTTTATTATATGAATCAGATAGTTGTTAATTTGTATGAAATCAAATGCCTAATCGTGTGTATTATGCAGGTGGAATTTGGAAAAAAAAAAAGACCTTTCTATTGCATGGGACAAAAACTAGCAATGTTTTGAATGATGTGTTGACAGAAATCTATCATCTTAAGAAGGATAATTCTGTTAAATATAGCCGGAGGAACGATAACATCAGACCTTTTGAGAGTGGGGGTGAACAATCCAAGGGAACAGTGAAGCTTCATAGGGTCTTTCTGTCCAGGTGCAGGTAGTCCGCACATCTTCTTTGGATAATTCGTCCAATCCAAGAATGGCTATAATATCTTGAAGTTCTCTGTAACATTGTAAAGTTTGCTTAACTTTTTGTGCAGTGTCATAATGGTCGTCACCAATGATCTGGGGTTGTAGCATAGTTGACGTTGAATCTAAAGGATCTATTGCTGGTCTCACAAACCCACTGTTGTACCTGAACCAATTGCTTTTTAACCCATTGTTTCTCTAACTGAACTGTATCCGAGATATATAAATACTGCATTTGTGCACCTGCAGTTGCTGAGGAGTTTGACCACTTAAACCCGAAATATATTAGCTTTACTTTGTGTATCTGTTGCTACTAAATGTGAATGTTCCGAGGATCTCGTAACCATTGTTGACAATCTATCACTTTGTATTTCTTTGATCTTCTCACTATCCATTCGAAGATCTTGAGTTGAATGTCTTCTAGAATCTTATTAACACTTGATAATTTATTGACAATAAACCATATTAGGCACAACAAATTTGTGGATATGAAGTAAAAAGGGATTCTAAGTTCTTGAATTATTTGAAAAGTTGTGTATCTCTTTTCACTTGATTAGTGGGTGTGTCCGATCAAATTGGCATTAATTTATTTGTCAGATAAGATTGAAGGATCGACATATTTTATCTCAATTTTGGTGGGGCACAACTCTCATGTTTGGGCTCTGTCGAAAGTGCACTCTCCTTTTGAGACGGTGAATATTTTAATGGTTGGGTCCTAACATTTGACTTCATGGTTGATACAGTTTGTGAAATCTGTCCCATTCTACATTGTGATCAAAGTCTTCATAGGTCATGCGGTTTACTTATTTCGTCTCTATTCGTGATGGTTTGTAGTTTTAAGTAGGTCTCCAGTCTCTCCAATTTGGGCACCCACCTTATTTTCCCCTCTTTTTTAGAAGATATGGTAAACTGTAAAGACCTAAAGTAAAGATGGTAGTTGTGAGGGTTTTTAGTTTATTATAATTCTTTTGTTTGGAATAGATAAGGCATTACTCTAAATTTACCAAGCACAATTATAATAACACTTTCACACATTTAGGGCCCGTTTGGTTTGAGGGATTTGCACTGTAGGTTTAGACCCACACCCTAAAAGAGTTGTTTGGTGTAAAAAATATGGGGTCGTTCTTTCACTCCATTGCCAAATAGTGTCAACAGATCATTCCACTCAACGAAGCCTCCTTTCAAAATAAAAGTTTGGTATCTTTTTGTCTTTTATCAAATAAAGTGGACCATTTTTTCATTGACACCACTCATTATATAATTATACTAAATAAACTTATTTTTATTAAAAAATTAATTAATTTCTTTTATATATTTTCAAAATATAATATTATACCATTTATATATTTTCTCTATCCTACTTTCTTTTTAAAACTTACATCAAATCCAAATCTAAGGGCCCGTTTGGTATATAGGTGGGCTTAGGATTAAAATTAGGATTTGAATTTGAATTTGAATTTAGATTAAAATTTGGATTTTGGTTTGATGTAAGAGAGAGAAAACGAGGTAAGAGAAAATAGTATAATTAAATTGAAAAAGAATATTTTAATAATTAATAAAAGAATTTAAAAATAATTTTATTATTTTATAACATACAAATGAGAGAGATAGTAAGAGGGTTAGAAACTTGGGCCCACAAATTGTCAGAAAAACATGCTACCACCAGGTCATTTAAACAGTACATATTTCTTACCATGTATCCCAAATTCTAAACGGAAATAACAGCCAAACACTTAATTTTTGGATTGAGCCTAAACCTCCCCTATAAACCCTCAAACCAAACTAGCCCTAAATCCAAATCCAAATCCGAATCCGAATCCAAATCCAAATCCAAATTCTTTAACAAACCAAATGGACCCTTATATTACGTTAGCGTTCAAAACTTGATAATATGTACGGTGTTTCTTTTTTTTTTACAGGTTTATTAATCAGTTAATTAAAGTTTTGGTCAAGAACGGGGATGGACGGTAGACGATGATGACTTGATTATGGGCTAAGACTATTTGTTTGTGTATTTTTCAATTTTTACACCTTATTATGTATATCCCATGTCTTATCCTACCCATTTTATTCTTCATGTTCAATGATTCAAGTTAAGGTGAGGGAGTTGAGCAATTATTGGTTTCTTGGCCATGGATTTGGTTGTGTATCATTGATTTTGTCTCCTTCGCCGTAGCTTGCAAGTGAGGACTTAAAGAACAACGCACCCCTAGCCTTTGTTATTGTTCACCCAATATTGTATTTAAGAATTGTGTTGACCTTAGCTCTAGTAGTGGAGTTTTGTATAACCATGAATAGTTTACATGCAATGACTGTGCTTATAAGTGATCACCCCAAAAATGAAACACTTAGATTAGAGAGAGTATGAGCGTTTTTGTTCCCCATTTCGTGAGGTGTTCGACTTTGATGTTTCTAGCATAGGTAGCCTTTAAACTACATGATGACATCAAATAATCCTGACTTTTTAATGTCAATTTCCCCTTAATATGCTCATTATCTGTATCATTTTGTATGGATATATACATTGATTTTCTTTAAATTTAGTTTCCAGGTTATAAGTGAGCATAGGAGCAAAAGAGACACGGATTTGGAAAAGCACTTACAAGATAGTACACTTTAGTATGCTTATAAGAAGTTACTGCATAACTCTACTCTCTGCTTACGCCGTAGATAAGGATTTAAAACCAAGTCAACACTGATCAAGGATTACGGCGTAACTTCCACAGGAGGTTACGACATAGCTGATTGAAGACTTAAAGAATTTTGAGATAAAGAAGGTTACGCCGTAACCAACACATGGGGTTACGGCGTAAATGTGACACAGTATGGGGTTCAAGATATTGACGAGATTATGACGTAGTTACGCATGAAGATTGCGACGTTAAGGAAAACCCTAAAAAGATTACGGCGTAGCCTTGCATAAGGATTATGAAGTAATTTTTGTCACCAAGGGTTACAGTGTAACTATCTATCTTAGTTACACCGTAACTATCACTAATGGATAAGATCATCCGAGGACTACGCTAGCTACGGTGTAGCCACAACTCAAGGTTACTCCGTAGCCTTGACGGGCCTATAAATACCAACCCTATTTCCTGCATTTTACACATCTTTCACACCACCAAAAATCAGAGAACGAAGTAGGGTTCCACAACGACGATTTCCAGAAGCATACGAAGCATTTTCCAAGGGAGAGATCACGCCAAACATTATAAGTTTTAGTGATTTGTATTTTAATTACATTTTCGATTCTATGTCTTCCATCACCATGCAATACATTGAATCATTTGTTCTTTTTAATATGATCGGCTAAGCACCTTTGGTGCTAGCCTAGTTATGATTCCTTAATTGTCTTGATTATGTTTTCATGCTTTTATTATTGCTTCTAGTGTGTGCATGCTTAGTTTTTTTGTAAGATCCTCTAGTTTCGGTAGTATTGAAGAGCGGTTGTATTTTTTCCACTAGGAGAATTGAACTAGAGGACCCTAGAGTAGTAGGTTGCGAGGGACTACCAATCCTTTGTATGCGAATTGAACCATAGGAGCACCTTCCGCATTGGATGAACTTAAGAAGTTAGATGTGTGGTTTAAGATTCGAAAGCCCGAATCACACAAAGAATTAATCTAGCATGTAGTGGCACTTAATGACGCAAACTAGTCTACCTGTAAGCCTTGACAGTCGTAAGGATTCATACCTTTAGTGTCCTGGTAGGATTCTAGGGAGATTGGCTAGGCGAATTAAGCCAGAGGAGCCTAGTGATTCTTATGCCCCACTTGAAGCAATAGGAATTTTAATTAGAAAACATAGTCATTGCATGATAGGATGGGTAACTAGGTTAGTACACTTTCTCCGTACTATTTCACAACTAAATTTAATTTCCCGCATTTCATTTCTGTTTATTAGTTTAATCAATCAAACAATCATAAACCCCTTTAAAACGTGACATAGACTAAAGTTATAATCCATATACACATAGCTCTTGGGACGACCTCAGCTTACCGAATACTACACTACACACGATCTGGTATACTGCCCATAAGTGTATAAGGTAGACCATAGGTGAACGAGACTTTTAGAAATATTAAAACCTGGTCAGAAATCCTGCATCAATACCTTCCAAGCTAACTTGGGAGTTATGGTATGTGCTTAAACACATACCTTTTATTTACCAAAACCCGACCAAAAAGACCAAAAACCCGACCATAATTGCCAAATATATGCGTTTTTGTGTTTTTTGTACATGCAGGTAACAAAATATGAGAAAACGACAAAAACCGAGCCAAAATCATTAAAAACGAGCACGGGAGATGGAAATAGTCAAAAGGCGGAGCCAAGGAAGCCAAATAGTCAAAATATACTTAAATGGTCAAATCGAATCCCTAAAGTTTAAGAAATAGCATAAAAGACCCTTGGAATAAGTTTGATCAAATTTACAAGAAGGGTCCCTGAACTTTCATGACTTGTCAAAATTGGTCCCAGAAGTATATTTTTGAAGAAATTACAAGTCAAGACCTCCAAGTATTGAAGAATGTGCAACAATGGCCCTTGGAAGATAATTATGAAGAATGGCAGAATTGGCCCTCAGAAATTCAGAACTTACACAATTGGTCCTTGTCATTTTTAGCCTAAATAAACCTTACAACTACACTAAAAATCTACCTAGCCTTTTAATAATAAACCCAAATCCAACCCAAAACCTTATTTACACCCACCAGGCCCATTTCCCTTTTAAATAAACACAAGCCCACACCCCTAATATAACCAACCCGTCCCTTTACTCTAACCCTTGACCCATTCCCTTTTATATTTACCCACGGTCAAATAATAATAAGAAAACCCCTAAACCAGTCTACCCGCCAAACAACCCTTTTACCACTGTACACCCATCTTCCCCAAATTCACCCCATTTTTACCTCGCACCCCATGGAATAACCTCGTACCTTCTAGATGGTCTGACAAGGCAATGATAAGGGCAACTTGAAGCAATTTTATTGGACAGAAGAGCCTGGAAAGGAGCAGTTGGATAAAGATGAAGGATTCAAGAAAGTTCTAGGTGGGATTTGATCCTAAGGACGAGATAATGCTACCTGAAGCTTCTAGCATCAATCCCACCGCCATTCACAGGCTATAAAAGGGACCCTCGGCCATGGTTCAAGTGTGTAGTTTTTAGGGTAGTGTAGGAGTAGTGTAGTTTCTAGGTTAAGGATTAAAGGGTAATTTAGAGCAATGTTTCCTACTTATATTTTCATGTAATCATGCTTTCAGTTTAATGTAATGCTTTTTGAAGTTTAATAAAATTGTTATTGTCCTTAAATCCTTTTCAAGCAGTTTCTCTTTAAGTTCACTTTAATTTATAAAGCTCTTATTTCCTGTCTCATTTAAGCTCATTTAAGTTTACTTTAAGCTTTGCAATTTAATTTCTACTAAACCTCTGTATAGTTTTTATATGACAAAACAAAAAAAAAAAAAAAAAAAAAAAAAAAAAAAAAAAAAAAAAATTGCATTTCTACCCGATTCACCACTGCATCAGTATAGCCTACCTTAACTTGTGCTAATTTGCATTTTGGTGTTCTTGTTGATCTTTTCCTAATCTCAGTGTTCAATAAGTCTTAAAAGTTGTTAAGTAAGTTAGTTAGAACATTAGGTTGGTTAATTTAGGCTTAGAACAATAAAACTTGGTGAAGTAGCTTATTTAAGTAGTGTTTGGATCTGCCATGGTTAGTAGTGTTCTGGTTGTTTAATCAAGGTTCTTTCTGCATTTACAGTTTACATTAGGCTACTTTAGGTTTTTCATAGCATAAAACTAGTGTCACTTTACAAAAAGTCAATAATCACTTTATAGTTCAATTCTGTGCTTAATAGTAACTAATAGTAGCTGCAATCTTAGGAGTAGATTAAAAGTAGTTGCATTTAGCTTAAGTAGGTTTTAAACAAGTTTAATATTACAGTTAGAATAAGTATTGATCAATAAGATTTAGATTTAGTCAAAGTAGGACTGCATTTAAAAGTCAAACTGCATGCATACTTGTTCTTAAACAGATTTTCACTTGCTGTTCTAGCGGTAAATTAGGGGTCAATTAGGTCTTTAAAATTAGGGCTTTTAGGTTTTTTGAGTAGTATCCTAGGTGTTCTTCCTTTTGCCCCCTTAAACTTCCCCTAATTAGCTTATTAAGTGCTTATAATTAAGCTCCAAAGTAGGGTATTTAGGCTATTTTTTCGGTCCAAAGAGTGAATTGAATTTGGCTTACGGCCTTGGCTTATTTGAGTTTTCTTAGCTGAATTGAGTTTTTCCTAGTATATTACACCTACCCTAAGAGTTTTGTGCTTATTTGGTTAGAAGTGCTTATTAATAAGGCCTTTTTCAAACTGCTTATTAGCCCAAAATAGCTTTTAAGGGTTTAAAATTTAGTAATTTTATTTTTCCTAGGTTCTTAATAATATTTTGGAATTCTCTGAAAAATTTCATAATTTTCTAAGTTCATTTAGTATTTATAATAATTAAAAATAGTTTTAAAGTACTTTTAAATCCTTTTTAATTAATATAAATTAATAACGAATCCAAAAAAATATTTTTCTGTTTTAAAATTAGTTTTATAATATTTTAGATTTTTCAAAATTAATTTTTCATTTTTTTTAGTTATTTGTATTTTTAATATATTTTAATATTTAAAAATAGTTTTTAATTAATAATAATTAAATAAAAAGTCAAAATAATATTTTTCTTTTTCCTAAAATTTTCTTTTGTCTTTTAGAACGTAGGAAAATCATTTTCACACCCGTAGGAGTAGTAATACCTTAAATTCACTTTCTATTTTGCGTGTTGACGTTTATTTTACGTTTTAATTACGTGTTAGGCTTATGTGCTTTCTTATTTGTGCATTTTTATTTCTCGTAGTGTAATTGTAGCTTAGGATTCCCCATAACCTACTTCACATTCACTTCACGACTCACGATCACGAACTCACGAACTCCATTCAGCCTTCGTTGGGGAAAACGACCCGGGGATACATATTTACCCGTGCTATCCTTGGAGATATACTACCATATATATACTATATATATATCGTGTGTAATAAAAAAAATGAGAAAAATTTAAAAAATTACAAAAATATAATAACTTTTGACATAATGTTGACTTTTCCGCTGGTGAGGGTAGGAATAAAAATTTGACTTGATCCGAGCGTGTTGAGCCCTAGCTTGTTCCCTTAACCTTTCATAATCATAATACTTGATTATCGGCTAAGCATCCGCGAATCTCATTATTTGAGATTTTAAATTTGCGGAGAACGAGAAATGATAGAGTTTATTTAAAAGTTAGATGCTAAGCATGGAGTAGTTGGTTCTCTTTAAGGCTCATCGAGGGTACTTGTGACCTTTTTTTCCCACAAAATTGTCTCACCACATATATAATTGTTAAAATAATTAAGGATATCGACTTTTAGCCGACAATTAGTTCTTGATTTTCTCACAAAAATCCTTGCCTTGAAAATTGGGTACACATCAAGGTAATAACAAATAAATAAGTGAATGTTGAGTGAATAAGCTACGGTTCGAGATTAGGCCCTTGGATCCTTAGTTCCAAAAGGTTTTAGGTCTTGGCTACCCTCTTGCGCCGGCCCTTGGACTCTAGTTTAGGAATGTGTGAGGTCTTGGTCTAACCACCTTGGATCCTCATTTCAGGAATGTCTAGAGTCTTGGAACTCTCCGTCGTAACGGCCCTTGGATCCTTTACTCCGAGTCGGTCTAAGGTCTTGGAATTACCCCGTGAAGCTCCGTAGTATGCGTTGTCAAAAAAAGTCAAGTGAAAAAAAAAGGAGAGAAAGTCAAAAATATATATGAATAAGTTTAAATTCCTTGATGTGGACCTCATTTTCATTCGCAATGATTCTTGTGAGAAGATCAATAACTACTTAGCGTCTAAAACTTAATATCTTTATCGGACTAAAAATTATCGAAACGAGAAGAATATGAAGAAATTCATTTCTCTCACAAAAATAAAATAAATAGATACAAAAATAGGAAAATGGGAACGAGGGGTTTCACAAGTAACTTCCATGGGTAGTGTTAGCATCTAACTTGTAAATAAACAATGATTTCGTTTTTACGCTTGACTTGGGAACTTGTGAAAAATCAAGGATGATGAATTTTATCCGTACGGTCACTTCTCTTTGAGTCGTGTTTCTACTCCATGATCCTAAAAGTTATCCATAGGATAATGAAAGTCAACATACCGTCACCCGAATAAAGCTAATATTATAAATATAGACTAAATAGGAATGAGTAGGATAATCGGGGCATTTTTGGGATTTAAAATTTAGTAGTCTCTTTTGAACGTTTTGCTGCTTTTCAAAATTAGTAAAAAGAGATGAGGAATTTTAGGTTTTAAAAATGTGAGTTTATAACATTGCGTGAGGACACGGCAATATCTTAGTCTGGGGGATTTTGGTATGTGCTTAAACACATACCTTTTCTTGACTAAATTAAGACCAAAAAGACCAAAAACCCGACCATAATTGCCAAAAATATGTGTTTTTACGTTTTTGCACATGCAGGTAAGAAAATATGAGAAAACGACAAAAACCGAGCCAAAATCACCAAAAACGAGCACGAGATATGGAAAGAGTCAAAAGCCAGGGCCGGGGAAGCCAGAAAGTCAGACAAAGCTCATAAAAGTCAAAACAAGTCCCTAGAGATTCAAGAATGACCCCGGGAAAAATTTGAAAGAACTTGTCAACTTTGGTCCTTCAACTTTCAAGACATGTCAAAAATAGTCCCTAAAAAAATGATTTTGACGATATGCCAAGACAAGCCCTCAAGGAATCATGAAATGGTCAAGTTAAGCCCTCGGAATAAAGTTCGCAAAGATTGGCAGATATGGTCCCTAGAGTTTCAGAAATTACAACTATGGTCCCTATAATGACTTAACCGGATCAAACTATAATAAACCCTTAACCCATTACCTAGAATAAACTAAAAATAAACCCAACAAAAATAAACCCATTCCCAAACTAACACAACCAGGCTCATCCCACCTCTATTATAAACCCAGCCCACCAAACCAATCCCACAACCCGACCCAAAACAAAACAAATAACAATAAAAAAACCTTGCCCGCGTTTTTTACCCTTACCCCTGTGAACCTTCTTCCCCAATTCACCACATCATTTTTTTACCTCACAAATAAACCTCGTACACCCTAGAATCTTCTGCCAACTTGTCAGATAAGGGTCATATCATTGCCACGTGGACAAATTGAACAATTCCATTGGATAAAAGCAGCTAGAACATGGTCGAATGGATGAGATTGAAGGAGTCCAGAAATTTCTAGTGTGATTTGATTCAAGGGTTAAGGATAAGCTTCTGGGACTTTCATGAAGAAAACCCACCGCCTCTATTGGCCTGTAAAAGGGGGTGCCCTGCTCAAGTTTAGGAGTAGTTTAGGAGTAGTGTAGAATTTTAGGGTCGAATTGATGGTTTAATGTATGTTTCCACTTTCCAGTTTAAGTTTAATGTAATCTCCTTAAATTTTTAATAAAAGTCTCATTATTCTCTTACTTTTGTCTTAATCCGTTTTATGCTTAATTTCACTTTTTAGCTAAAAATCTCTTTAAAAGCTCTTCCTTTCTTGTTTAGAAAACTCATTTAGATAATTGTTACCTTTAAATTTAGATAAAGACTTGTCCTGTAAAGTTTTTACTATTAAAAAAAAATATTATTATCAAGGGTACATTACAGAAGCTCTGTTAAGCTTTTATTTCCCCTTTCATAAGTTCAAATAAGCTATCCAGTGCTTATTGTGAGCTTATCTTAGCAGCCTGGGTTCCTTACTCCATTTGGCCATCACCAAGTAAGTTTTTTTTCTTTCTATTTCTGCATTTACTCTATTGATTAGCTTAGTTTATGTTTTATAGCTTATTCATGCTTAGTACAGCTTATGGGTAGTTGTTTGAATGCTCATTTTGTGTCCTTACTTGTTCTAGTGTAAACTTTAGTCCTTACTGCCATATTTTAGATCAAACTGCCATATTGTGTTCTAGTAGTTAATTGTTGGTTTTGATTGTTCAAGTAGCTTCTAATATAGTCTAGGTACCTGTTTTGATCATTAGAACAGTAGGTTAGAAGCTAGAATTCATAATTGTAGTGTAAGTAAGCTTATTAAGGGGTGTTTGGTTTAGGATAGGAATCTGTGGTCAAGGTGTTTTTAGGTGATAAGTTTAGGTTAGTTAGTCTCCATTAGGTTCCTTTAGGTCAGATTAGGCATAATATTAGTAGGTTGTTTTGCAAAAAGTCAAACCTAGCTTAAATCTCAATTCTTGGAATTTTAGTGTAACTTAGCTGCTGCACTTTTGGATTTAGGATTAGATACAGTTGCATTTAGGTTAGTTAAGGTTTGAACAAGTTTTATATTACATTTAGAGTAAGCATTGATCAGTAGAGTTTCATATTAGTCAACTTAAGTTTACATAAAAAAGTCAAAGGGTTAGTTAAAACTGCTCCACAGTGACCTGTTCTAGGGGTATTTTAGTGACTCATTAGGCTTTGATTCTGCTTGAATTTGCTTCTGTAGTTAGATAAGCTAGCATAGTTTAGGAATAATCATTTCTAGGCAAATCCAACAACATATACTAGGTTAAACTTAAGCTTCTAATCTGTCCCATTTTCCTGTTCAGCAGCAAGTTAGTGGTTTTAGGCTCCTGTACTAGGTCACAAATTAGGGATCAATAAGTCAAAAAAATTAGGGCTTTTTGGTTTTTTAAGTAGTATCCTGGGTTATCTTGCTTTTGCCCCCTTTCCTTTCACTTAACAGCTTATTAGGTGCTTATAATTAAGCTCTAAAGTAGATACCCTAGGCCTTAGAATCTGTCCTTAGGTAAAACTACTTATTTGCTTTTCTTTGTGCTAATTTGAGCTTAATCAGTTACATAGAGCTTATTGTGGTGTGTTTAAGCTGTCCTAAAAGATTGGTGCTCATTAGTGCTTATTTGCTTATTTATAAGGTCTTATTGGAATTGATTTAGTGTCCATTTGCTTATTAGTGGTAGGTAGACAGCGTATCTTATTTTTCCTAGTCTTAAAATAATATTTTAGATTTCCCTGAAAAATTTCATAATTTTCCTAAGTCATTTAGTATTTATTTAAATTAAAACTAGTTTAAAAGTATTTTTAAATCCTTTTTAATTAATAATAATTCATAAAAAATCCAAAAATAATTTTAGTTTTAAAATTAGTTTCAGGTTAATTTATAATTATAAAAATTAAATTTTTATTTTTCTAGCTTTATTTTATATTAATTAGTATTTTAGTTCATTTTAAATAATTAAGAATAGTTTTTAATTAATAATAATTAAATAAAAAGCCAAAAATATATTTTTCTTTTTCCCAAAATTTTCTTTTGTCTTTTAGAACGTAGGAAAATCATTTTTACACCCGTAGGAGTAGTAATACTTAAAATTCACTTTTTATTTTGCGCGTTAACGTTTATTTTACGTTTTTAGGATTTAATTACGTGTTAGGATTACGTGCTTTCTTATTTGTGCATCTTTATTTTCTCGTAGTGTAATTTAGCTTAGGGTTCCCCTTTAATCCCTCACATTCACTTCACGACTCACGATCACGAACCAACGAGCTCCATTTAAGCATTCGTTGGGAAAACGACCCGGGGATACATATTTACCGGTGCTATCCTCGGAAGATATACTACTATATATACTATATATATCGTGCTGTGTAAATATAAACTTACCAAAACCGGACCCTTAAACCCAACCAAACCAACCCTTTTTATCATAAACCCAATTCACCCTCTCAACCCAGAAAAATTTACTATAGCTAGAACCCTAGCTTTCACCCCACTCCCAATTACCTAATTACCTTGACAATTACCCAATCATTTGGATTCTAGAAAGGGTCAGAAGATGTCAGAGGGTCTAAGAAGTATACGTGGCACAAGAATGGATAAGAAGAATTAGCAAATTCATGAAGGTTCTAATGGGAAGGATCAAGAGAATGGATAAGGAATTCCTGAAGCTTCATGAAGGCCTTCCACCGCCATTGAAGACTATAAAAGGGACTCTACTCCTCAGTTGTATTCGTGTAGGATTTGATAGAAATAGCTAGGTTTTACTTTAATGTCTTATGTACTGCTTAAAGTTTTAATAGTGTAATCTCTGCTTTCAATTAATAAAAGTTTTTGTTCCTTTAGAAGCTTTGTTAAATTAGTTTTATGCAATTTACTTTTCTCAGCTAAATTTCTTTAAAGGTTCTTGCACTTGTGTTTATTTAAGCTTATTTTAGTTACTTTAAGTTTTGTTTAAATCCTTTTTCTGTGTATAGTTCTTATTAAAAAAAATAATAAATAATATAAAAAATAAATAAAAAAATTATTATATATATATATATATATATATATAGTTATATTATATATATATAATATAACTAGTATATATATATATTATATATATATATATATATATATATATATATATATAGATATAGTATATATATATATATATATATATATTAGATAAGGGTAATAAAGCTGTTATAAGCTAATATAGCCCTTCTCATAAAGCTCACAAAAGTTCCTTATACTTGGTGTGAGTTTATTTTAGCTGCTATATCTACATTCCCTTTCAGCCACTTTACCAAGTAAGTTCTCATTTTAGCTTTCCTGCAAACTCCTTTAGTGTAGCTTATGAGTTGTAATTTATAGCTTATCTGTGCTTATACTACTTATTTAGAGTTGTTTGAGTGCTTCTTGTTAGTTTGTTCACACTTTAGCTCAAATTCACATTCCTACTGCTTATACTAAGCTTAAATCTGCTTCTGCTTAATCTGGTATGTCCTAGTATTAGATTTTTGACCAAATAGCTTTCTTAGGTTTGCTCAATCTGTCTGAGGCTTCAAAGTTGTAGGTTATAGCTTAAAATAGTCAAGTTATAGTGTAAACTAGTCAATTAAGGGGTGTTTGGATTAAGCTTTAATCTGATGTTATAGTGGTCTTCAGGCTTTGATTACTGCACACTTAGGTTCCTTAGGTGATATTAGTACAAGATCAATCATAATATTGCATAGTATAAAACAAAAAGTCAACAATCATGAGAATCCTAAAATCTGCTATTGTTTAGTGTTCATCAGTGGAAAACTTGGTCACCATTTCATAGTATAAGTGATTAGGACTAGGAAATTTAGGTTTAAACATCATTATCCATCACCATTAAGTAGATTTAGCCCATTGAAACTCACTTTAGTCAACTGTTATAGCATTTCAAAAGTCAATTGCCTCTGTTCAGGGCAGACTCACCTAGGCTACTTGCAGTTTAAATTTAAGTGAGCATAAGTGGTTATTAGGCTTTAATCTTGCATTTAGGATTAATTTAGCTGTCATAGATTAGGTGTAAACAAAAATTACCCATTTCCAATCACAATAGATAGGTTTAATTAGGTCTTCAATTCTGTCCCATCTTAGGTTTATCAGCAACTAGTGGCTATATATGTTTTGAGTACCTATTCTAGAGCAAAATTAGGTGTCAATTAGTGGATAAGAATTAGGGCTTTTAGGGTTTTTAGGGTCTCTGCTAGGTAGTCTTTATTTTGCCCCCATTAGGTTTCCCTTATTAGCTTATTTAAGAGCTTATTTAGTAGCTCAAAGTAGGGTATTAGGCTTGTGAATCTGCCCAAACTAGTAAACTGCTTATGTGCTTATTGTTGCTTATTTGTGGGTTATTTCTGTTTATTTGAGTTGCTCTGTGTTTAAGAAAGGTGTCAGAACCTTGGGTGAGAGTTTGGTGCTTATTAATTGAGATTTGCTTAATAATAAGGCCTTATTAAACTGCTTATTGTTCCAAATTAGCTTATTAGGGTTTCAAATTTAGTAATTTTATTTTTCCTAGGTTCTTAATAATATTTTAGAATTCTCTGAAAAATTTCATAATTTTCTTAAGTCATTTACTATTTATTTTAATTAAAACTAGTTTTTAAGTATTTTTAAATACTTTTTAATTAATAATAATTCATAAAAAAATCCAAAAATATTTTTCAGATTTAAAATTAGTTTTAGGTTATTTTATAATAATAAAAATTAAACTTTTATTTTTATAGCTTTATTATATATTAAATAGTATTTTAGTTTAATTTAAGTAATTAAAAATAGTTTTTAATTAATAATAATTAAATAAAAAGCCAAAAATATATTTTTCTTTTTCCCAAAATTTTCTTTTGTCTTTTAGAACGTAGAAAAATCATTTTTACACCCGTAGGAGTAGTAATACTTAAAATTCACTTTTTATTTTGCGCGTTAACGTTTATTTTACGTTTTTAGGATTTAATTACATGTTAGGATTACGTGCTTTCTTATTTGTGCATCTTTATTTTCTCGTAGTGTAATTTAGCTTAGGGTTCCCCTTTAATCCCTCACATTCACTTCACGACTCACGATCACGAACCAACGAGCTCCATTTAAGCCTTCGTTGGGAAAACGACCCGGGGATACATATTTACCGGTGCTATCCTTGGAAGATATACTACTATATAATTTTGGTATGTGCTTAAACACATACCTTTTCTTGACCAAATTAAGACCAAAAAGACCAAAAACCCGACCATAATTGCCAAAAATATGTGTTTTTGCGTTTTTGCACATGCAGGTAAGAAAATATGAGAAAACGACAAAAACCGAGCCAAAATCACCAAAAACGAGCACGAGATATGGAAAGAGTCAAAAGCCAGGGCCGGGGAAGCCAAAAAGTCAGACAAAGCTCATAAAAGTCAAAACAAGTCCCTAGAGATTCAAGAATGACCCCGGGAAAAATTTGAAAGAACTTGTCAACTTTGGTCCTTCAACTTTCAAGACATGTCAAAAATAGTCCCTAAAAAAATGATTTTGACGATATGCCAAGACAAGCCCTCAAGGAATCATGAAATGGTCAAGTTAAGCCCTCGGAATAAAGTTCGCAAAGATTGGCAGATATGGTCCCTAGAGTTTCAGAAATTACAACTATGGTCCCTATAATGACTTAACCGGATCAAACTATAATAAACCCTTAACCCATTACCTAGAATAAACTAAAAATAAACCCAACAAAAATAAACCCATTCCTAAACTAACACAACCAGGCTCATCCCACCTCTATTATAAACCCAGCCCACCAAACCAATCCCACAACCCGACCCAAAACAAAACAAATAACAATAAAAAAACCTTACCCGCGTTTTTTACCCTTACCCCTGTGAACCTTCTTCCCCAATTCACCACATCATTTTTTTATCTCACAAATAAACCTCGTACACCCTAGAATCTTCTGTTAACTTGTCAGATAAGGGTCATATCATTGCCACGTGGACAAATTGAACAATTCCATTGGATAGAAGCAGTTAGAACAGGGTCGAATGGATGAGATTGAAGGAGTCCAGAAATTTCTAGTGGGATTTGAGTCAAGGGTTAAGGATACGCTTCTGGGACTTTCATGAAGAAAACCCACCGCCTCTATTGGCCTATAAAAGGGGGTGCCCTGCTCAAGTTTAGGAGTAGTTTAGGAGTAGTGTAGAATTTTAGGGTCGAATTGATGGTTTAATGTATGTTTCCACTTTCCAGTTTAAGTTTAATGTAATCTCCTTAAGTTTTTAATAAAAGTCTCATTATTCTCTTACTTTTGTCTTAATCCGTTTTATGCTTAATTTCACTTTTTAGCTAAAAATCTCTTTAAAAGCTCTTCCTTTCTTGTTTAGAAAACTCATTTAGATAATTGTTACCTTTAAATTTAGATAAAGACTTTTCCTGTAAAGTTTTTACTATTAAAAAAAAATATTATTATCAAGGGTACATTACAGAAGCTCTGTTAAGCTTTTATTTCCCCTTTCATAAGTTCAAATAAGCTATCCAGTGCTTATTGTGAGCTTATCTTAGCAGCCTGGGTTCCTTACTCCATTTGGCCATCACCAAGTAAGTTTTTTTTCTTTCTATTTCTGCATTTACTCTATTGATTAGCTTAGTTTATGTTTTATAGCTTATTCATGCTTAGTACAGCTTATGGGTAGTTGTTTGAATGCTCATTTTGTGTCCTTACTTGTTCTAGTGTAAACTTTAGTCCTTACTGCCATATTTTAGATCAAACTGCCATATTGTGTTCTAGTAGTTAATTGTTGGTTTTGATTGTTCAAGTAGCTTCTAATATAGTCTAGGTACCTGTTTGGATCATTAGAACAGTAGGTTAGAAGCTAGAATTCATAATTGTAGTGTAAGTAAGCTTATTAAGGGGTGTTTGGTTTAGGATAGGAATCTGTGGTCAAGGTGTTTTTAGGTGATAAGTTTAGGTTAGTTAGTCTCCATTAGGTTCCTTTAGGTCAGATTAGGCATAATATTAGTAGGTTGTTTTGCAAAAAGTCAAACCTAGCTTAAATCTCAATTCTTGGAATTTTAGTGTAACTTAGCTGCTGCACTTTTGGATTTAGTATTAGATACAGTTGCATTTAGGTTAGTTAAGGTTTAAACAAGTTTTATATTACATTTAGAGTAAGCATTGATCAGTAGAGTTTCATATTAGTCAAGTTAAGTTTACATAAAAAAGTCAAAGGGTTAGTTAAAACTGCTCCACAGTGACCTGTTCTAGGGGTATTTTAGTGACTCATTAGGCTTTGATTCTGCTTGAATTTGCTTCTGTAGTTAGATAAGCTAGCATAGGTTAGGAATAATCATTTCTAGGCAAATCCAACAACATATACTAGGTTAAACTTAAGCTTCTAATCTGTCCCATTTTCCTGTTCAGCAGCAAGTTAGTGGTTTTAGGCTCCTGTACTAGGTCACAAATTAGGGATCAATAAGTCAAACAAATTAGGGCTTTTTGGTTTTTTAAGTAGTATCCTGGGTTATCTTGCTTTTGCCCCCTTTCCTTTCACTTAACAGCTTATTAGGTGCTTATAATTAAGCTCTAAAGTAGGTACCCTAGGCCTTAGAATCTGTCCTTAGGTAAAACTACTTATTTGCTTTTCTTTGTGCTAATTTGAGCTTAATCAGTTCCATAGAGCTTATTGTGGTGTGTTTAAGCTGTCCTAAAAGATTGGTGCTCATTAGTGCTTATTTGCTTATTTATAAGGTCTTATTGGAATTGATTTAGTGTCCATTTGCTTATTAGTGGTAGGTAGACAGCTTATCTTATTTTTCCTAGTCTTAAAATAATATTTTAGATTTCTCTGAAAAATTTCATAATTTTCCCAAGTCATTTAGTATTTATTTTAATTAAAACTAGTTTTAAAGTATTTTTAAATCCTTTTTAATTAATAATAATTCATAAAAAAATCCAAAAATATTTTTAGTTTTAAAATTAGTTTCAGGTTAATTTATAATTATAAAAATTAAATTTTTATTTTTCTAGCTTTATTTTATATTAATTAGTATTTTAGTTCATTTTAAATAATTAAGAATAGTTTTTAATTAATAATAATTAAATAAAAAGCCAAAAATATATTTTTCTTTTTCCCAAAATTTTCTTTTGTCCGTTAGAACGTAGGAAAATCATTTTTACACCCGTAGGAGTAGTAATACTTAAAATTCACTTTTTATTTTGCGCGTTAAAGTTTATTTTACGTTTTAATTACGTTTTTAGGATTTAATTACGTGTTAGGATTACGTGTTTTCTTATTTGTGCATCTTTATTTTCTCGTAGTGTAATTTAGCTTAGGGTTCCCCTTTAATCCCTCACATTCACTTCACGACTCACGATCACGAACCAACGAGCTCCATTTAAGCCTTCGTTGGGAAAACGACCCGGGGATACATATTTACCGGTGCTATCCTCGAGAGATACTACTACATATACACTATATATATATATTGTGTTGGGTATCAAAATTTTGGCGCCGCTTCCAGGGAAGGCTTGAGAAGAGTGTGTCGATTCCGTTCGTTGTTTTTGTGATTTGAAGATCCTTCCTCCCCGGAAGTTACGTATTTTCGATATATTATAAAAACACAAAAATAGAATAAACAAAAACACTTTTCCTAAAGTGTTTTCATAAAATCCAAAAATAAAATAAATATCCTCACTTTCTTTGAAAGTGTTGTAAACCGTGCCCAATAAACAACAAAACAAATCGTGAAATTAGTCGTTGATCGGATTACTTTGAGATTACAACCGAATAAACGAGGAATACGGAAGTCTTGACATTAAATTGCAGACTGAAGAGGACGGGTTTTTAAGCATCTACGGAGCACCTTTGTCCTCCCGCCTCACCGCGCGTAATTTCAAGGGAAACGGTTGCGGTTAACGTAACGGTTACCAAAGATAAATAAAGATTAATAACTTGTTTTTGTTTTCCTCTTAAAGAACTTAAAAAACTTAAAAAACCCAAAAATATTTTCCAACCTCTAAGTTTGTTTTTCCTTTTCGTTTATATTTTCAAAAAATCCAAAAAGAATCTTCGTCATCCTCTGATTTGTTTAATTCTCTTCTTCAACCCTCTGAACGTTTAATTCTTATGAATTCGAATTGTGTTAATTGTGGAAAACCCCTCTTCGGAGAACCATGTATGTATTGTACGTGCGAGCAATGTGGTAGTAATCTTCAAAACGGAGTTTGTAGGTTTTGTAATTCTTACACGTACGTTCAAAAATCATTCAACAATCCTTCAAACTTTCCCGATTACCCACCACAACCCCCGCCGCCTATGTTCACTTGCTATAATTGTGGTAATCCCTCCGAAGAAGGTTTACCATGTGGACGGTGTTTTTGTAACCAATGTAGATTTATTAATTGTATGTGCTACGCTCCGAGAATTGACACTTCACTCGCTTACGATCCTAATCTGAGCTTTTTCAATAATCCACAAAACGATTTCATCCCGTACGAGCCAAATCCGTATTATCAAAATTTTAATGATGAATCGTTTCACAATGCACCGATTTCACAACCACAATATGGTTGCGAGTATTGTGGAGGCCCACACTTTAGCACAGATTGTCAAACTAGGAATCCGTTTCCTTGTGACAATAATTATCACAACTCGCCCCCACAATACCCAACCTTTGACACACAACCTAAAAACGATAACATTAGTGAAGTCATTGCTCACAATCAATCATTAATGCTTGAATATAATGAGCTGTGTCTAAACACTAACAAAATGCTTCTAACTCTAATAAATGATTTAAAAGAAGTAATTCGTAGAAGAAATCAAGATCTAGAAAATGAGCTACTTAAAGAAGAAAGTTCTACGATTAATCATACTTCTTATTCTGAATCAATACTTCAGCCTTCACCTAACGAACAAATGGTTGTATCATTTAACGATCTTAAGGCTTTGAGTAAAAATTCTACCCCGGAGAAACCTCGTCCAATGTCCTACAAGGATCTACTAGCAAAAGAAGCTGCTCGAATAGGTCATTCACCTCGTTTGATTATCAATTATGACGATGATGAGGATTCCATCCAAGTAGGGGGTATTTTCACTTCATCTGCTGAGATCACACCCGTCGAAG